>CM051031.1:46606193-46658693 GCA_027627225.1 Congeria kusceri
TAACAATGGACAATCAAGAGCTTGCATCGTATGTTAATATAGTAAGCTGATCCGAGCAGAGGTGTTTTTTAAAGCGCTGATAAAATCTGGATTAACTTTGTTAAATTTAGGAATAAAACAAAATATTCGACATTGATGTGTAGAGTACGTCAAGATCTATCTAGCAGTGTGAAAATGGAACTAAAATGACAGGAAAACATAGGCGAAATAAAAAGAAAAGGAGTGAAAGTGATGAGGATTTTAGTAATAGTAAACGTGTATATACGCAAAATTCGCCAGGGGGGGGGGGGCTTTGAACCAATTAGACAGGTATTGAGTGAAGTGAATTAATTTCTATACAACGAGGGGATTAACGTGACCACCAGTAACGTATTCGATGTGCTAAATAGTGTGAGCGATACTTACGATATTTACGATTCTAACCAAACCAAGTCGTCTAAAACTATGGAAGGCAGTACATGCCAACAAAATATGGGTCCGACAAACGCTGATATAATCGCCATGCTAGGCAGAATTGACTTAAAGTTGAACGACATCGATTGAAGACTCAAGGTTCTCAACGGGCTAGAAAAGAAAGTAGACACGTTTGACAAAGAACTCTAAAAGATGTGGATTCACATAGACACTATTGCCAAGGAAAACCGCGATAAAAGGGCTGAACATAACATTGAATCTGTAAACATCGATCTAGAAGGGGCTAGGAAACAGATATCCGACTCAGAAAGGGACAATGATAAATTGAAAGACGATATGAACTATGTTCAATCCCAGAGCATGTGAAACAATTTGATATTTGGTAACATTCCGGAAGAACCTAATGAATCGCCGACAAAATGCGAGCAAACAGTTAGAGACTTCATGGTGGAAAAACTAAAACTAACAAAGGAAACGGTGTCGGCCATGACATTCGAACGAGTACACAGGATGGGCCAGAAAAATACGAACGGACGCGGAACTACCGGAAACGGCGGCGAAGGTCGTCACCGTAACATCGTGTGCAAGTTTTCGTTTTTTAACGACCGGAAACAGGTCCGTGAAAGTAGCAGGAACCTCAGGGACACTCCGTTCTATCTGACAGAACAATTCCCACTGGAAGTCGCAGCAAAAAGGAGGCGTCTCTTTAAAGGTCAAAGAGGAAAAGCAGGCGGGAAAAGGGCGTGTGCGTCATACGACACCTTATACATTGACGGCAGGCCAGTGAAGGACGCATAGGAGGGACCGGATGGACTTAAGTGTTTAGTCTGGAACTGCAATGGGTTAAGTGCAGCAAAACGATAAGACCCAGATTTTCTCTCTTTTATCCTACAATATGATTTGGTTATTCTGTTGGAAACATGGACTTGTAAATCAAGCAAAATTGAACTTTCTGGCTATGATTGTCATAACTTTTATAGGTATCACATTGTTATGCAATTTTGCAAAGTTATTTACATGTGTACTAAACCAAAGAATATCAATATGGTGCGAAAGTAATGATGTTATTTCTGACGCTCAGTTTGGTTTTAGAAAAGGCAGATCAACTATAGATGCAGTTTTTATCCTTCATTCAGTTATTCAAAAATATGTAAATATGAATAAACGTTTGTATTGCTGTTTTATTGATATGAAACGTTGCTTCGATTCTATATATTTAAACGCACTATGGTTGAAGTTATAAAAGTCCAATTTGGATGGTAAAATGTTACGTATTATACGCAGCATGTCTCAATCTGTCAAATCATGTGTAAAGCATTGTAATACCTATTCAGATTACTTTAATATAGCAGTAGGTTTAAGACAGGGGGAGATAATGTCACCGATACTATTTTCACTTTTCGTAGATGATTTAGAAATGTTTCTGCAAAAAAGACATAGTGCTGGAATTAATCTACAAAATATATGTTTTATTGTATTGCTGTTTGCAGATGACATGATTGTAATTGGTGAAACGCCTGAAGATTTACAAATGTCTGTAAATTGTCTAAATGACTATTGTAGTACATGGGGCTTACAAGTCAATATAGCAAAAACCAAAAGTGTTATTTTCCGTAAACAAGGAGGCACAAAACGTGATGATAAGTGGATGTTTGGATATTAATACCTAGACATGGTTAACGATTTTATCTACCTAGGTGTAACACTGAATTATACTGGGAATTTTAATCTTAATACTGTAGCATACCGCCATATTTGGTATACTATAGTTCTATTCTGTTCAGGATGGCAACAAGGCAACTACGAATTATTCCAAAACAACCGGTTTCTGTTTCAACATATATTTAATCGTTGCATATATTTGAGCATCATGCACGTATACAGCAATTTACTATCATGTATAAATGAACAGTTAAAATAGCGCTGATATACTTTTGAGCTCTCTGGATTTCATATAACTCATTTCGGTAGAGCTTAAGAAGCTTACTGTAAGATCTATACTGTGCTAATTTCGATTAAAGATTAAGCTTACCATCATGGGAATGTTGAATGAAGATCTAATAATATGATCTAAACCATGGATCTGACTTTGGTGATCATGAAAGATCTGACTGGTGACCGTGACAGATCTGACTTTGGTGATCTTGAAAGATGCCGAATGCTTGTTTATCTGCGCTATTTATACCTGTCGCACAGCAATTTAGGATTAGGATTAGGAGCACCAACCAATCAAAATGACTTAGGATTACAACAACCAATCAAATGCATTTAGGAATCCTAAATCCTAAAAATAGTTCTGTAGCGGCAAATGTTCAACGATAACATTAATATTTTAACTAACAATAACAATTTATAGCATATATAGATAAACAAAAGATTCTGCATTTAACAATAAACAAATATACTTCTCTCTGACCTAAACAAATTTACAGTTATGACAGAGAAGAAATATTTCGGGAACAAAATATCCGAAATGATGCCGCAGCTAAATAGTTCTTTTAGGAATGGCGAAATTTAGGCAAATAACAATACATATGAACATTTAACGACAATGAATAGTGTCTTAAAGTAACTTGTAGTCATATTATTATAAATATGCAATGTTAAATCACTTGGATATGAATATAACCATTAGAATCACTGCAAGATGACGGTTGGGCTAGCATCCTTGCAGTTCGGACATTGACAGTAAGTTTTAGAATCCAAGTTATGTTCGTCATCATTAGATAAAACATGTTTAAATGACTAACATCAGTTCATATAACACTAAAACACTTCAACCATCATCTTTTTAATGGGAGAGTGTGATGGATGAGTGATTTTTTACTTTACATTATGAACTTGTAAATAATAAACAAGGTAGTGCATACTCCAGGGCCTTACAATACTAACACTTTACGTGGTAAAGGTTTAAAGGCACTAAACACATTGTGTGTTATCAAATTTGAAAACATATGATTGTAAACCAAAGTTAGCTTTGCAGTTATTTGATGCTTTTGTTTCGCCAATTATTACATACTCATGCGAAATATGGGGTTTCTCTAAGTCTAGCGAGTTAGAAATATTACACCTAAAATTCTGCAAGGCTATTCTTGGTGTCAGAAAATCAACTTCAAATCGTAAACGGCGAACTTGGTAGATACCCGTTATATATTAGCAGATATGTACTCATTATCAAATATTGGTTTAAACTTATTAAAAGTGACAATATATTACTGCGATCAATCATGAAAGATAGTCTGGCTGATTTAAATAATAACAAGATAAATTCGTTTGGAAAGGTTAAGGACCTACTTTCTATATATGAATTTAATTTTTTGTTTGGGCTAATAACTCACAAATCAATGAAAGTAATGTTTTGTCTTTGTTTAAGCAACGAGTTATTGATGAATACTTACAAGAGTGGCAAAGTGACGTAACTGATAATAGAGTTTTTATTGTGTATAAAGCAAAAAAAATAACATTTTCATTTGAATCATATTTAGAAACGAGCGTATCAAGAAATTTGAGAACAGCGATTACAAAATAACGTCTTTGTGCACATACTCTGAGAATACAAACTGGTAGATACGATCAGGTAGATAAAAATATGCGGCTTTGTCAATTATGTCGAAATAATGAAGTGGAAGATGAATTCCACTTCCTGTTGAAATGTACTACATTCGTTCAAATAAGAGAAATATATATTAAAAATTATTACATAATCAGACCTAGTATGTTTAAACTCTGCAATTGATAAATACTCATATATTCATGTTGTTATTGTTATATAATTGTTGTTTACTTCAATGGACATACAAAAAGAGTTCCATTTTAACTAGATGTACTATTCTTATGTGTGAAAATGCAAGTTTCATTTTTATCTTGTCAAGTTCATCCTTTCTAGAAATATTAAAATAAATCATCACTTACTATAATGTATAATGTATTATTGTTAAACACTAGAAACTGTAAAGTTTATGTGTAATAAAATTCTCTTCTGTTCTGTTCTTCTGTTTTATGACCTATTTTGACTCAGTAGGCCTCGAACAAAGATCTATAAATTAACATGTTTATTTATAGATCTTTGGGCTAAGAAGTACTAACAATCGTTGCACCAAACTACTACGCTTCATCGGTTATTCTGGCCCTTGCAGATTTACTTGTTAACTGGCATGTATATAATTCCGTTTGCATAAGAAAATTAGCTCGAACAAAATATTTTTTCGTTACTTACAAATCAGTTTTTATTACGATGTTGTATACTATTGAATAAGAAGCCAAATTATAAAATTTCCCAAATTGAACTTTATTCAAACAAATGTTTCCTTTCAGCAAAATTAAAGGCAATCATAATTCACATGCTTTTAGTTTCTTTTGTCGCCAACGGTCTTTCTACGCTGTCAGCGTTTTGATTTTCTTACTGCTAATTCTAGCAGTTGCTACTGCCAACTTCACATATTTCCTACTGCTACTTACTGCTACTGCTACCTACTGATACTGCCAACTTCCCTTTTTTGATGCTGCTACTGCTAGCTGCTGCTACTGCCAACTTCACATATTTCCTACTGCTAGCTGTTAGCTGCTGCTACTGCCAACTTCACGTTTTTCCTACTGCTACTGCTAGCTGCTGCTACTGCCAACTTCATATTTTTCCTACTGCTAACTGCTGCTACTGCCAACTGCACGTTTTTCCTACTGCTACTGCTAGCCACTGCTACTGCCAACTTCACATTTGTCATACTGCTACTGCTAGCTGCTGCTTCTGTCAACTTTACATTCCCCTGCTGCTACTGTTATCTACTCTTCTGTCAACTTCACATGTTTCCTACTGCTACGGCTAGTTACTGCTACTACCGGTCCCTGTAGTCAATCAACATGCGACAACGAGTTGTATTCACCACTAGCTAGCAGTAGCAGTAGTTTTATTCAGAATACGTACGTACACAACCCGAATTTTACATTAACGTGGACTGTTGCCTTCGGACACTTAAAATTTTCGGTCACACTCTTTTTTTAGCCAAAACAATATTTTTGCAACTTTTTATTTTCGGACAGCCAGTTTGCCCATTTTATCTCTGTGGGATATTTTTTCGCCAGCTCAGCATATTGCGGACCGACAAGTACCGTGTATTATCATAACTTAGAACGGAAAACATGTGCACCCATGTGGCAACATAAATGAGGAGAATATACTATGACCGATTCTGATAAAATAGGGGGTGAATTTTATGGCAAACGAGGTGTTTAGTCCCATGTGGAACATGGTCACTATCTTACTTTTCCTACATCAAAGAAATGCTATACCGATGAACGGGCTAACGGCCAAAAGAAAATAAAACCCTGGAGTTTGACCGCCGCCGTGTACTTGCTTCAGATACACCCGAACTCTGTGGCCATACAATATTCAAGGTCCAATTTATTATTATTGTTTTATTATGCACAGTCCCCAAAAGTAAATAACACACACGTACTTATGACTATCCGGTTGCATTCTTCTTCGTTTTGTTTAAGAGGATGTTCGGGTTTTGTACTTTACCTGGTATTCTTGGTGTTTGTGTTATTGTGTAGTTTTACGTTTTACGATTTTTTAAATTATTGTGGTTTGTAACATCATATGCCTGTAAACACGTGTTTTCACAAATCCTTTATACTTATAACAATTTCAGTTGAATTTTATTAATAAGCTGCTAACTATATGCAATATATTTCTGCGTCAGGGTGTGTAAAGTACTTTTTGGAATCTGTGCCAACAAATCTTAATTACATTTGTGTCAATTTAATAATCTGTGTTTAGGTAACTTTAACGTGTTAAAAGTGCCTTCGCCACAGGTCGTTGCCCATTCCGCGGCAATATCTCTATAGTTTTGATGCGTCTGTCATTTCCTGTAAAAATCGTGCGCTTTCCTCGAAGATAATTGTCTCATTTAAGCCTCTCTTATCATCCCTCTCACCCTGCGAGATAACCGGCACATTTGCTCGAGCATTTCATTGAGGAATAATGATTACTGTCGCGTCTCGACACTTTATACATTTCTGCGGAAATATTTAAATGCGGGCCAGTGTGCCCATTACAACATCAGGCTAAACGGGCTGAACGTAGTTTGTTCTCACTCAGCGCTTTTGTAAATGTCCAGTTTTGTGTTTTGTGGTAACTGTAATTGTATAAAGTGTTCAAATGAAATACATTTATGCTGTTAAAAAGTGTTTTGTGTCCAATAAAACCAGATTGAAGCGGTGTCTCCTCCTGTAGCAAATACGATCATTTCAATGTATTTTTAGCTGCTACAGACATACAATATCCATAACTTATGGGATTTTTTATACTTTAAATGTAATTAACATGTACCCATTTTTTTTTTATAAATAAATACTGCAGAAAAGATGGGCAACGAATATATTCATCCAGTTTGGCCCGCAATATAGCGACCTATATAACCTGTAGTTAAGTGCTTCCCTCATTTCTAGCCCTGCTTCCGTCGATGAGACGGTCGCCTCACTACACTGAAGTTGGCACTATAAAAGACGTTCATTTAAAAGCATCGATTTGGTTGCGGCAAATGTCATAAAATGTCGACGCCAAACTACCAATACCACTCTGATGTTTTAAACTAAATACTTATAGGAATGAAATGTAGAGGTTACGCACCAGTTTGTTTGTTTGTTCGTTCGTTTATTTTAGGTTTTACGGCAACTCAACACATTATGGTCATATCGTGCCGTTTACATAATTTTATGTTGATTTCGATATAGATTAGGAAATGTGAACTATTTTTTTTATATGTGTAACTATCTTTTATTATATGCTGCATGGTGAAATAAAGAAAAATATCAGTGAGATAAATCCTTATAATTATCACTAATTATCACTCACAGTGCTTGACTACTTTTTTAATGTAAAAAAAATACTCCATAGCATAAAATAAAAAGAAAATTTGTTTGTTTTCGGTGTGATAAACGTTATATCATCATTGAAAAGGGACACAATTTACATATGTATATATATATGAAAATAGTAATTGTCTCCCTTTCCAGTGATGATATAACGCGTTATCACACTGAAAACAAACAAATATCCTCTATTTATCTAACCATTAGTTCATCTCTACCCAGAATTGTTCATGTCAGACGTTTCGATCAGGCTCTGTTAACATTCACAAAGATAGGTGTGTGCCGTTTTACTTTTCAATCTTTAGTTCAATTTACTTGGTGTCTATTCTAAAGATCACTTGAACGCTCCTTGAGTAAGAATCGAACTCACGCCCACTTGCCATACAAGTCTATATGAGGCGCGTCGTGGAAAAACCGAACTTAATGCATGTGCGTAAAGTGTCGTCCCGGATTAGCTTGTGCTGTCCGCACAGGCTAATCCAGGACGGCACTTTCCGCTTTTATGGTATTTTTTGTTACAAGGAGGTCTCTTCTAAACATAAATCCACTGTAGGCGGAAAGTGCCGTCCCGGATTAGCGTTTGCGGACTGCACAGGCTAATCCGGGACGACACTTTACGCACATGCATTAAGACCGGTTTTCGTACGACACGCATCATATAAACAATGTGACCCCCGGGGCGTGGTCAGTTTTGACCCCAGGGGCATCATTTGAACCATCTTTGTAGAGGATCACTATACAATGTTACAAACCAAATATAAAACCACGGGGTCTTGTGGTTTCAGAGAAGAAGATTTTTAAAGTCATTTTGGTATTTAAGTCCATATAAGCAATGTGACTCCCGGGGCGTGGTCAGTTTTGACCCCAGGGGCATCATTTGAACAATCTTTGTAGAGGATCACCATACAATGTTTCAAGCCAAATATAAAACCACTGGACCTTGTGGTTTCAGAGAAAAAGATTTTTAAAATCATTTTGGTATTTAAGTCTATATAAACAATATGACCACCCGGGATGTGGCCTGTTTTGACCCCAGGGGCATCATTTGATCACTCTTTGTAGAGGACCACTATAAAATGTTACATACCAAATATAAAACCCCTGGGCCTTGGGGTTTCAGAGGAGACGAAATGTGCCTGTATGTCTCAATATAAGATGAACTATTATTGATTTAAGATGACCTTTATCACTGTTATCCAACACTCTTAATACTCGAAAACGCGAAGCCATTTATTAAAACAAATAAGGACACTGTCACAGAAGAGAATCTTAAGTGATATATTTCCAGCAGAGATTTTCTGGTACTTCGTATTGATCGATGCCATCTCTGCGTCTTGTCTTGATTAAAACAGACAGGAAAATAATGAAACACACGCGGCGGATATACAGGCAGATAAGAAAATACACAAGTATCGCGAACACATCTAATGAAGTATGGATTATGTACTGTGGAATCACTTGAATTCGCGGAGTATAAATTTCGCGCACTTGCGATCGCGGACATATTCGCGCGGTCTTAAATTCGCGCAACTAAGATTTTTGAAAAAAAATCGAGAATTGGTTTTCACGCAAAATATATATACAGAACGCCAATGAAGGGTCCTATTGTGACAGCTTGTTTGTTGCAATAAACACGTATTTTAGTACCTGATTAGGCTCTTAATTGACAACAGTGGTCGCAGATTTAGGCGAGATAATAGATACAATATATCACGTATGTCAAACTTACACCTTGTTGTTAATTAAGCGCCGATTGAAGTACTATTTTGGGCTCCACATCGAGGGCGCTAAATCTTTACTCAAAATATCAACTTGTGACATGTAACATTTTCATGTTCCTGTTACTTATTGTATTACGAGTGTTCAAAATCATGCCTTTGCGCAACTGTGTTATAGAAATACAATTTTGCTGTCATGCGTTACGATATACAAAGTAAAAATCTCGATGTACTCTGCTCTACAAAGTGATTTTATGGCAATAAATGCACCCACGCTTTCCATGCGGATGACGTGACGTTGTACATATCAGCATAATTTTCGCGCGCATTTGTAGCAGAGCAAAGGATTAACATGGAATACACGTGTAGTTTAATGGTAAATAGAATTTGTGTTTGCATCAGGTGAACAGTAATGTTCGGAAAGGCGTTCCCAATTTCGAATTGATTATACGCGATTTGAAATTAATTACAAGGAATAATATTAGATCTCTATATTTGTATATATACGAATGGGATATTTTACATATGGATATAACAATTTAAGGATGTTAACAACAATGAAAAAGGCAAGTTAATTCCGTTTATGTTTTGAGTTCACGAAACTAGGCTATAGTGTATACATGTATATTTACATATATGGACCCTGAGAATCGCGATATAGTGGATATGCAGTGTATGACCGCATTTAAATGTACGAAAACGCCCACAATTTAATTTAACAGAAAAAATGCATTCATTAATCAGAATGAAGCCGTTGAAGAAAACAGTCAAAAACGTTCATAAAAAACATTTGCATCCTAACATATAGTCTTATCTGCCTACTTACGAACGATTACCGACGTACATTTGAACGAACCTGTAAGCTCCCAATGTGTTGCTACATCGGTAAATATTCGCGGTGGTCATACATTTTCGCGCAATGGCGGGAGCGCGAATAGCGCGACAACTAGACGACCGCGAAAATTAGTGATTCCACAGTATGATACGAAAATGGACGTATAGTTGTACATATCGTGTGTTGTTTGTTTTTTAGTATGTTGGTGTCTTTTTGTTGTTTGCATAGTATTTCGTATATTTAGTATATTTACCCGGCTCTTTCAAATTGCCAGCCAGTAAACACAGTACTCTCTTCTCTGTAAATAAGAATTTACTTTAAAATTACACGTACTTTAAAAGTCATAAGTACATGTAGTAATTTCCGGGCATTTAATATATTCATCTGACTTATATTATTTGTAAAGCACATAATGTATATTTCGCTTCTTGGTGTAAATAACGAAATGTAAAAACATTACATCTCCGAATATTTAATCTGATTTTCTAAAAGTGCAAACCAGTAAATGAACACGTATTTCTGACCACGCAACTGACTACATAAAAACGGTCTAAGTGTAATGATAAAACGAAATTACGTCTTTGAAGTTTTTTCATAATAATTCAAAGAAACAGGTGAGTTATTCTTAGAAAAGTGTATAAACAATCCGCGATATCTTATCTGAAACGATTAGTTTAAGACCTATACGCACAAAGAACGCTCTGGTGTTTTCTCACGTGATCCTCCGCTCCTTGTCCCTGCATCCACGGCGTTCTATGGCAGCGTCTTGTGGCCACGTAAGAAATGCATTATATCTCATAATTATTCGTAACTACGCCTTAATAATTCGTAATTACGATCTAGCTATTTTAAGACTGAGTAATTCATAATAACGACCTTCATGTACCTAATTTACGACGTAGTAACTATTAGTAATAATTACGACTAAACTACCTTATGACTAAACTCTTAGTTACGACTTAGCTATTTTATGACTTAGTATCTCGTTATTACAAAGAGCGCTCTGGTGTTTTCTCACGTGATCCCCCGCTACTTGTCCCTGCATCCACGTCTTTCTATGACAGCGTCCTGATGCTACGTACATAATGCCTTATAGCTCGTAATTACTCGAGGCTACGCTTTAATAACTTGTTATTACGACTTCACTATCGTAGGATTGAGTAACTCAAAATAACGAGCTACATATAGTTCCTACCTTTCGGCATAGTATTAAGACTTAGCTTTCTCATAATTACGACTTAGTTTCTCGTACTTAAGCACACTTCTAGCTTGGCACTTGGACGATTCTATACCTTTAGTTTCTTGTTATTAAGCCACCTTCCAGCTTGGCACATGGACGATTCTATACCGTTAGTTTCTCGTAATAAAGCACACTTCCAGCTTGGCACATTGACTTTTCTATACTGTTCGGTTTGAAATATATTTATTTGCGGTATTCTGTGGTAAGTAAACACGTATTTTGCACAAGCATCTTAGAAGCAAACATCAAACAATTCCCAACTGTCTTCATTTTATTGTATGCAAAATATTTATAAAAACATCACCAACTTATAACATGAAGGTTCTGTTATGTCGATGTGATTTCCAGCCCCAGCTACATTTACTCAATCAACAAGTCGGTACGTAATTGTGTCGATCAAGTTAACTTTGAAACAAGAGCTGTGAAAGTAAAACAGGTATGCCCTATCTAGGTTAAGAACAATAGCGATCTTACAATAAAATATTAATTAAACAAACATATAAAGTCCACAAAGATTTTCACCAAGTTTGGTGAATATCGGATAAAAACTGTTGGGCACAGAGAACGGAAACGACTAAAAAGGCCTATTTTAGATAATACAAGGGCAATAAATCCACATTCCTGGGGCAATTTGGCTGATTAACGAACTTGGCCGATAAATTATGCCCACAAACATTTTCCTAAAGTGTGGCGAAGATTGGATGAAAACTGTTGGACTTAGTGAGCGGAAATGGTTAAAAAGGCCAATGTCGGATAATTCAAGGGCAATAACTCCACCATTCCTGGGGCTGTATGCTGAATTTCGAACTTGGCCGAGATATTATGCCCATTCACAATGTCATGATGTTTGGTGAAGATCGGATGAAAACTGTTGGACTTAGAGAGCGGAAACGAAAGTTGTCTACCGACGGACCGACAGACCCACATTGGCAAACCAATATACCCCGCCATCTTTGATGGGGGCCATAATAAGTTGGCATATGGTACTGAAGGGGCGTTTATATGAAATGTACTTTTATCTTTGCAACACATTTGCGATGTTGTTATTGCTTAGATCGTGCTATCCATACAATCGCAAAATCCCAATTTCAAAATGTGTTCTTATACTTCCTGAAATTAGAAATATCCTCATCACATATCGAAAAAGAAACTTAACACAAAACACTCGCGTAAAACTCGTTCTATGATTATTTATTGTATTTTAAAGGGAAACATACGTTTTTTTATTTGTTAAAGTTGACATGCATAAAACAAGCCAAAGTAAAAATAAACAACATAATGATTATGTATAGGTTATGAGAAATAAAAATACATAGGACTACTTATTCCAATACATTTGGGAATTCGAAGTAAATTAATTGTATTGCAAAAATCAAACATATGGCGTCATAAAAGTAATGACGTCACGAAACTTTTTTGTAATGTTTGAAAAGAAAACACAGAAAATACGTCTGACTTCTGTATTTATCACACAAGGTAAGGTGAAAAAACAACAAAGAAACGCAAAATTATTATCAGTCTGGTCAGTTAAAAAAGTAAAAATAGCCGAACTTAAAAGGGACTATATAAAAAAGGGCCTCAAGGGGGTAATTTCTGTCAAAAAGAAATCTGAAATTTAGATATTAATAGTGGCATATAATAACGGTTAAAACATGGTATATAAAATGGGAAAAGAGTGTACGCATTTTTAGATTCAAATCTATTTACAATTTGGGTTGTGTTTGTTTGGACCCTTTTCCTGTTTACATTTTTACGTCAGATGTGTGGATATTTTGTATAACCATAGTTTATACACGACTCCTTACCAAGCATGACAGCGCAGTTGTATGGCTTCATAGTCGTGAGTTCCATACCCCCTTGCGGGTTTACATTTTTTCAAACATTTTTGGTGACTTTTTATATCAAATATATTATTGTGTATTATAGTATTTATTATTTATTTAATGTAAATTTCTATCATGTAATATCATTTATAGTGCAATTTGAAACCTATATTTGGTTGACATTGTCTCTTTAAAGTCCTAGTACGTTAATGGATGGTGGGGACACCTTCAGAAAGTGCATGCACAAAACACATGCGTATTGCACACTTTAAAGTATACGTGTATATTGCAACAAACTTCTTGTCATTATAGACAAAGCCTGCCACGAGGCTACCACGCAATAAATAATTAAGGAGGCACGACAAAATTTATGTAGCAGCAAAACATTCTACGAAAAGATACTCCACTGTGTAGAGCCACCTTATATACCATATTGTCCTGCTTCCGCAACGAGTTAGTTTGACACTTGTCCGTACAATAATTATATTGTAAATTCATGCAAAATTTCCATTGTCTCTGGGCAATACGGACAATTTATTTCGCCATCCCTGTTGGCAAAGAAAGTCAAGCGTTGCGGTTGTTGTTGCTCTTACTTGATGTGCTTCTGCAGCTGAAAACTCCTAATACATGCAACTTGTATATAAAATTTGAAAGAAGATGATTTATTATATTTGAACAATCTTGCGATTTCAAAGTTCTCTTGTTCTCAATATATCACAAAATCGATTATCAAAAATATATCATTCTTATAGCATATACACAAAGACTATACACAAATATTATCAGAAATGAATAAATGTACATGAAATTAGAGCATCAACAGAAAGACATATTACGTAAAGAAAATAATATATATAATATACATAATTTATAAACGGTACACAATGTACAATACGCTGTGTATACTTAATATGTCATAGGCCAATAACGAACTAAAGGGAGGCAGTTAAAAACCACTTGTAAATAAAAGTATGAACTCACTAATACTTATTTGTTCGAATCAAATTGCTATATTCTAAAATCAACAGCTTTCTTGAAGCTAATTAAAAAAAAATACAAGAAATATTAGAACGAACTAAGAACTCTACTTATGAAAGTAAATGTTAATAATATAAGAGTTTGTATCCTTAAAAAAAGGGGTTTATTAAAAAGTATAAAGTCAACTTATACACAGTGACCACTATTTGGTCAACCATCGTTTTCTTTCTGAAAATCGAATCTTTTATTTAGTATCTATAATGATAAATGTTGGTCTACAATCTGTATAATTTATCAAATTTCAACGAATGTCAATAAAAGTTTTCACGAAAAAAAAAAGTATACAAAAAACGAACTAGGCCCCTATACAATCTGTATCATTTAATTCATGAACATTCAACGAATGTCAATAACATGTTTCAATAAAAATGCTATCGCAGTATACAAGTAAACGGTAGGCTAAAACAGAAAGAAACCAGTTTCACGCGATTTTTAAAGTAAGCAGATTAACAAAAATAATCGATCGGGACATCAGAATAGCGTACAACCGCCTTTCTTTTTGACCTGTTTTCGGGGGCGAAGCACGGCCCGGATTGCTTCGTCGAAAACGGTTTTCAGACCCTTTTGCGTCAACGCGGAACACTCCAAATACTTGACGGCATTCACTTCTTTTGCCAGAGCTAGGCCCTAAGAGAAAACGATATTTATATAAAATTATTGTTTATAGCTTCAAAAATCAATAACAATGACGGCAGTTACTGTCTCGGGCGTGTTTTAATCCGAAATTCATAAAACAGCAGTAGAATGTAGAAAGTTATATTAAAATATATTTAACGATGCATTTAGACATAACAAATAAGGTTATGTACCAGCAAATATAACTACATGTATTATGAACGTTACGTTATATAGGTGAAAGTACCTTTTTACCTATTGATATGTAAGATATTTGAACGAACGGACATGTGAACATGATACGTGAAAACATGATATGTGAGAGTACCTGCGGATATGTGAGAGTACCTGCGAATATGTGGAGTGCATGTTGTTGAATATCTTCGAATATGTGAGACTATTTGCGGATATGTTAGAGTACCTGCGGTTATGTTAGAGTACCTGCGAATATGTGAGAGTACATTCGGGTATGTGAGAGTACCTGCGGACATGTGAAAGTACCTGCGAATATGTGAGAGTACATACGGGTATGTGAAAGTACTTGCGGTGATGTGAAAGTACCTGCGAATAGGTGAGAGTATATGCGGGTATGTGAGAGTACCTGCGGACATGTGAGAGTACCTGAGGTTATGCGAGAGTACCTGCGGATATGTGAGAGTACCTGCGGGTATGTGAAATTTCCTGCGGGTATGTGAGAGTACCTGCTGATATGTGAGAGTACCTGCGGGTATGTGAGAGTACCTGCGGGTATGTGATAGTACCTGCAGGTATGTGAGAGTATCTGCAGGTATGTGAGAGTAACTGCGGCTATGTGAAAGTACCTGCGGGTATTTGAAAGGACTTGCGGGTATGTGAGAGTACCTGCGGATATGTGAGCGGCGAGAGCTTCTTTTCCTTGAGTTTCTCCGTGGTCTCCTTGTCCTCTCGCAGGTCTAGCTTGAAGCCCACCAGGATAATCGGCGTGTCCGGGCAGTGGTGGCTCACTTCCGGGTACCACTGGTCAAGACAAAAATAATTATCTATGTTAGGCATGGTTTTCAAATGCTGGGTCAAGCCTGCATTCGAAAACTATATATTTCTGAATATATACGCCTATATGTCGTTGTAACAGATATGTCGTCCTATTAAAAAACTCTTAAACTTAATAACATGTATTTTCATAAAAATATTGTGGTTGCTTAAATACGATTATGATGATAATGGTGTTGCTGCTGCTGTTGACGACGATGATGATGATGATGATGATGACGGTCATGAATGATGATGATGTTTTTGTTAACTATTTTGTTGCTGTGGTTAATATTATCGTTGCTGATGTTGTTGTTGGCGGAAGTTGCGTTTTCATCAACATTTTGCTGAAGTTGCTCGTTCAGTAAATCTGAGAATATTTGTTGAACAATCCAGGTCATTTTGCATCCATTTCTAGTCTTTCTAGTCAAGAGATACTCAATAAACGTCTCACATTGACCACTAATGTGGTCCTGTCTTTTCCGCACTAATCTGCGTGCAGTCCGTTTAGTTGTCACTTCCTTGCCTATCACACTATAGATTTTGAGCACCGCTATGACGTCATACTTGCTAACCAATCATTAAAAGAGACAGCGTTTGCATGACAATGATGATGACATAGCAGCCACCACCGGTCATTTCACACGCTTATGCGCAGACTTTTCACGTGCATTTAATTTCCAAGACTGATGACGTCACTCTACAAAGCAGACGAGAGATGAGATTAGTGATAATGGTAATGATGCCTAAGAAGATAAAGTGGAAGGAAGATGGGAATACGATGATGATGAAGATGATGATGATAATTAAGATGACGTTGACGATGATGACGATAATGATAAGGATGACGACGACAACTACGACGACGGTGATGATGTTGATGATGATGATGATACTCATTATGATGACGATGATGATGATGATGATGATAGTGGTGGTAATGGCCGGAGGAAATTAACGATTACGATGATGATGATGATAATGATGATGATGATGATGATGATGATAGCGACGGTTACCTTCGCTCGTACATTCTCGAAACTGGCTGGGCTTATCAAGGAGACGCAGATTAAGAAAACGTCCTGCAAAAAGAAAACATTTAATTCGCATTAATATAATTTATCAATCATTAAAATCGATGCCAGTAACAAATGAATATTTTCAAGGAGCATTAGAAAAGGTCCTAAAGTAAAACACACATTAAAATCAACGCAATACGTTACAGATAGCAATTATAATACATGATAAATACATAACAAAGAGTAAACAAGCGGGCCATGATGGCCCAAAGCGCTCACCTGAGAACTGGTACAGATGAAGACCATACTGTTGTGATAAGTTTGAAAATTAAGGTATCTGAACAATACGCAGAGGGGGATATGATCCATTTTGATTTAAAACATCGGTTAGTGCAATGGGCTAACTAAAGTATGAGTTGGGTAGTGGATGTGCGTTTGTTTGCTAATGGTTCTCAAATCATTTTTCTCGATACTCTTACCTGACCCGTTTTCATTTAGTCATTGACAATTCTGGAAAATGTAGAAACGGTAGATTTTAATGTCTATTTCGCAAACACTTTTGGAGAACTAGTTGCAATGCGATAATTGCGATGGCTGTGCTATAAGGTAAAGTTTTGCTTTTTCTTTGAAAATATTCTTTCTAATGATGATAACTAATGTTAATGCAGGCTCTAAAAACATCAATGATGCATGTACAAATAACTGCATGCAAGTCTTGCAACTGTTGGAAATCAAATTTTATCAATCAATTTTTATGGTCATGCGCAAACTGTGTAAGTTGGGTCAACATTTAATCAAAAATCGTGTGTGCAAGCCAATCATTGATAACTTGTTGATGTTTTTTTTCCAAACAGAAGGGGCAATAACTCTGGTGTTACTGGCCCGATCATGCTTATATTCGACTTCACCTGTAGTCTTACGTTCATAGACAAACTATACAGGATTGGTGAAGATTAGATAAAAAATGAAATCTCTATCCTGAATAATGTCCATTTTTGCATATTTTTTCACAAACAAAGGCAATAACTATAGTGTTTCTGGTCCGATCTTGCTTATATTCGATTTCAACTGTAATCTAATGATAATAGACAAACTGTGCAAGATTGGTGAAGATTGGATGAAAAATGAAGTCTCTATCTTGTATAATGTTCATTTTTGTATATTTTTGTATTAAACAAAGGGCAATAACTCTTGAGATCTGATGGTCATACACAAACTTTGAAAGGTTGGTTAAGATTGAATGGAAAATAAAGTCTATACGTTGGAAAAGGGAATTTTTGCCCGTTTATTGCATGAAAAAGAGGCAATAACTCTGGTGTTACTGGTGTGATCTGGCCCAATAACAATCCCATCCGAGGTTTTATGGTCACACACAAACTGTGCAAGTTAGGCCAAGATTTAATAAAGAAATGTATTCTTTATCGCGATAACGGTCCAAATTGTTGACGGCATACGGACGATGGACGATAGACGACGGACGACGCCGAAGAGGCGTGCTCGGGCGAGCTAATAAAATCACAAAGTCTATGATAAAACAACTTTGAATATTATTTCATTGGCGCTTATTTGATAATAATTATTTATCACACTACCATAATATTTAAACAGAGCAATTCCAGAGATTAAGTGTTGTTTGTCTTGAATTTCAATTCGAGATCTAGAGAGCCGAATGTGCAATACTCGTAATATCGTTTTCTTGAAATGTCTAGACATAATAAAGTTCCATTAAAATATGGCTGAACAAAACTGAAATCCCTGCATTTATTCTTTTAAGAATCTGAAAACAACACGACATGGTCAATATAGACGCGACAAAATAAACTGAGATTTACTAGTAAAAGAACACTTTTAACAATCAATGTACGAAATTAACATGCGCATTTGGCATCTTTACAGAATAATATGTACACATAATTCATCTTCAAGATATGAGCGACCCAGAATACGCCAAAAGTATATATACTCATGCTTAAGCCCAATCATATCTTAAAGGCCCTGTCACACTGTGGCGAATACGAGCTTCGAGTTTTGTACGAGTTATGGCGAGTTATTACTCGTCGTAAAGAGGACGAGTTGGTCGCGGAATTGTATCAAGACGACATTTGTTCGAGTTCTCTTCAACATATTAGTACGATATGCGTACGATATCTTTTTGACAATCGAAGACTTGTTTTTGAGAATGTACGAGTGTGGACGAGTCTGTACGAATTGTGACGGCATTTGCACAAGTAGATGTCGTACAAGGTTTAGCAGGTTAAACAATACAATTGCATTTTTACTCCTAGTAATATCCATTTCTTCATAATCGTCAATGAAAATTGGTGCTTTTGTTGTTCTTAAAAATGACCTAAAACAAATGGTCACTAAAGGTTCTGTCACACTGTGGCGAATTTGAGCTTCGAGTTCTGTACGAGTTCTGGCCAGTTGTAACTCGCCGTAAGCGGACGAGTTGTTCGCGCAATTGTTACAAGACGACATTTGGTCGAGTTTTTTTTCAACATTGACACGACATTGATACGACATAAGTACGATAATCACATTTTATCACGAGTTCAGCCGAGATATGCGTTCTATATCTATTCAACAATCGAACACTTGTCTTCGAGAATGTACGTGTGTTGACGAGTCTGTACGACTTGTGAGGACATGAGCACGAGTTTGTGACGACATTTTACGAGAAACGGACGAGCAGATGTCGTAGGCAAGTCTCCCAAACTCGCAGCAAACTCGTGTTATGTCGTAGAACAATAATACACGGCGAAACGCTACGACAAGGGAAGACATGTCTACGGAATGTGTTCGAGTAGTGGGTTTGAGAGCACGCGAGATTCCTTCGACATGTCTTCGACACGTGTACGAGAATAAAAAGTCGCCAAGAAGCGGCGAGAAGTTTAAACAGTTTAAAATTAGCGTCGCTACTCGGCGAGGTCCGGCGACATTAGAGACATAAGAAGACATCACTGCGACAAAGAACGACATGTGTACAAGCTCTACATGACACCAGGCGAGTTGTGGCGAGTTACATCTCGCCAAAGCTCGTAGCTTACATTCGCCAAAGTACGAGAATTTTAAACCGTTTAAGACAGACGTGTGTTGACTTTTGCTTCCTGCTTAGTGGCGTGCAACCTACACCAACTGTCGAGTAAGCATATATACATGTTTTGGAGGTTTCAGCTGTAAAGTCAAAAACTATTGTATGATTAAAAGTGTTAATTTAAAACTTGCCAATTATGCGTTTTACAGCAGTGATTTTTTTTTTACTTCCATTTTTATTCGAAGTATATGGTAATAACTTTATCGAGTTGTTTTAATTTATGCCACTATGTCTGTTGAAAATTCGTACATACACGCTTACACTGAGCTGAAAAAGGATGCCAACTTCGTGTATCGAAACCCGGGACCGCTATATTAAAAGGCTATCGTCTTATCCACTCGGCCATTCAGACTTCTACATGTCAAAACGCATTATTTACTTTATGTAAGTGTTCCACGTGTTCTCAACAATTTCAACGAAAACAACAGAAACACTCCAAATTATTCCATCGTTTAGCGTTACAAACGCTTTATAATTTTATCAATTTCAACTGATGATTACTTATGAATATCAAAGCGCTGAAGGCACCGAAGTTGTTCGCTATTGTGTAACACTGGGCACATCATGGACAGTCTGGGCAATTAGATAGGGATGATATACGTCACCTTACATACAGTTGTAAATGTTTAAACGAAAATATTCATTTACGTATTTACTAAAACATTTGTTTAATATTACAAATATGACTTGAACATTGCTAAGCGATATATACTATTCAAAAAGGCCAGTTTAAATACAATATTGCCTCGTAAACATGTACATGTACATGTAAATCAAATTTTGAAATAAATATATCATCAATGTTTAATTATGTAGTTTTTTCTCAATCATGCCGTTTGAATTGTTTCAATTCAATATGTGTAGCTGATTAATTTAGATCCATTGTAAATCGTACGCCACTAATTAAAACGTAATCAGGTGTAAAAACTAGATGAAGTCACTTTCAGCAGCTTAAAACTCTGTACGAGAACACTTTATTTAAAGCCTTTTTTAAAAAATCTATTCAAAATGAAAAAAAAAACAATGTCGGGCAAGAGACCTAATGAGACAAATTATTTGTCCGATTTTCAATTGCATGCTCTTTCTTTGGGCTACAAACATATATTAATTTAATGACATTCCTATTTGACATGCTGACATTAAATATGTATTACTAACGCACATAATCTGGATATACATGTATAATTATAGTGAACAAGACAATGATGAGTTTCTTAACCGGACACTCTCTGTGGAAGACAGATGATTACGCTGTCGAAGATCAAAAGCTGCGGAGTTGAACAAAACTCAATATTAACCTTAAAAATAAGCAAGGTGATGAATATTAAAAATATTAAACAGTATATGAATGCAAAGACTGTGCTACAAGCTTTTCAACCGTATTAGCAAGTGTTTTAAGTCCTTAAAAGGGCATTACTATCAAATATTGTTGGTATTCTTTTGGAAAGGTCTTTAAATGTATTCCCTTTCAATTATTTAAGCATCTGAAATAGCAACTGTCAATAAGTACATGAAAAAAATTCACATTCCCTGATGGGAATCGAACCCGGGTCCTCCACAATGCGCGACCAACATGCTATCTACTAAGCTATTGCGGGTACGACTTTCCGCTTAGAAAAATTCTGCCTATTGTAGTTTCTGATATGATTAGTGAATCCGACCTCAATCGTGATGCATTGACTATTTCCGGAATGCTCCGTAAAATTCAACCTCTACTGCGTATTAATCGCTAAACTTTATCGTTATCATGATGGCCCCGTAAATAATCAAATGAGTAATAAACATTCACTGCTAAACAAATTCACTACTCAACAAATTATCTTTACATGAGTCGGCGATAACCTGATGAAATAGGTAATGGTTAGATTTTGTCTATTCGGCTCGCCTTTAGACCCAATACTTTCATTCATTAATGTATTAGGACGTTGCATAACGTACTATTGTATTGTTCTTCCGCGAGTACAGTCATATTTGATTCTACATTGAAAGTTGTTGACTTTAGTTTTCCCAACATGTCATGTTCTAATTAAAAACATTATCGTTATGATTGCCATTTGACAAATTAAACAATATTCAAAACGGCACTTCTTACTTGCGCGTAGTCGACTGGCCTAAAGCTGTTAGGATCATAGTTCTTAGACTGTTTAATTTTGGAATTGCGGTATCTTTAGTTGTTCTGCGAACAACTAAAAACGGTTTTTACAGTGTATTTCTAGGTCCGTAGTGTTATTTTGCTCCCTTGTATACACTGTTCTTTTATTTTTGGAATCGGACAAACAGTTGAAAAATTGTCAATTCGTCAATCTGTGAACTGGTCCCTTTAAATTAAATTATTAAATTAAATTATTATAATAGGTGATAATTTGCCTTCATTTTTACAAATAAAATGAGTAAGCTCGATTCACATAATATATTTATATTTATAAAATTCAGCCAGATTCCGCCACAAAAATTGTTCGTTTATTTAGTTTCGAACAAAAAATGCATTGTGTATACATGTAAACGTATAAACAAGAAACGTGGAAATTCCACGAACACCAAAATATTCGAACGAAATGCATTAAAGTCAGCATAAGAAGCTTTGAGTGGAAACTGTTTGTCTATTTAATAACGGTGACCTTGACCTTGTCCCCACCGACCACATAACCAATCCCAAGCGAGGTCTAGATAAAAGATGTCTATGTATGAAGTTTCATTTAAATATCTTAATGTGTTCTAAAGCTATTGAGCGGAAACCGTTTTTTGTTAGTAACATGTGACCTCGACCTTGACCCGCACCCACCCTATACGCAATTCCAAGCGAGGTTTCGACATAAGGTATCTATGTATTAAGTTTCATCAAAATATCTCAATGCGTTCTCAAGTTATTGAGCGGAAACCGTTTTTTATTTTTAGTAACAGTGACCTTGACTTTGACCCCACCCACCCCTTATGCAATTCCAAGCGAGGTCTGGCTATAAGGTATCCATGTATTGTTATTAAGCAAATTCATCTGTGAGTC
This sequence comes from Congeria kusceri, assembly GCA_027627225.1. Classification (NCBI taxonomy): domain Eukaryota; kingdom Metazoa; phylum Mollusca; class Bivalvia; order Myida; family Dreissenidae; genus Congeria; species Congeria kusceri. The sequence continues at coordinate 46,628,869 of CM051031.1, forward strand.
ATTCAAACAAAGATTTTCTATTATAAATGGCAACTAGTGACATTTGTGCCATTACTACTTTTATTGCACTTAAAATGTTATCAACGTTAATCTATATAAATAAAAACATGCAAGCAGTGATTTTTATAACATTTATGTTGTCATATATTCCGAGACATTGAAACATTGATGTTCGCTTCGTATCATTACCATACAAATGCATATTGTGTTGTATTTTTCCTTTTAATTGCATGTAGGAGCATCGATGTTTTTCCTTTGTACTAGTATTTACTATTATTTTTATTAATATAGGTGTATGTTCTAAACATCGATAAGCATGCTCCGAATAACGGTTCTTTAAATGTGTTTCTTGATAGGTATATGTTTAATGCAATATACTTGTGCATCGTTGTTAGTCATTATGTCCATCCATATGTATGTATTATGAATTGATAAACTTGCCAAACCTTTGTTCTATACTTAAATTATGCATATTATTTGTGTACATCACGATAAACATGTATTGTATAAGTGAAAATAAAATTTCTGTGCTGTTCTGTTCTATTCTGTTCTATTATGTTTTATTAAAATATCTCAATGCGTTCTCACGTTATTGAGCGAAAACCGTTGGTCTATTTTTAGTAACAGTGACCTTGACCTGGACTCCGCCAACCCCATATGCAATCCCAAGCGATGTCTCGCTATAAGGTATCCATGTATGAAGTTTCATTAAAATAGCTCAATCCGTTCTCGAGTTAAAGGGCGGTAACGAAACGTTGACGCCGCCACCGCGCCCCACCGCCCGCCTACCCAATGACATACCCCAATTTAATAACCGAAATTTTATCGGCGTAGCTGTCTAAGATCACTTTTGACCTAGGTTTCTTGCGATACTTATGCAGCGGAAAAAATGAATGCCAATAGAATTGGGCAAATTTTCTAATTTTAGGGAATGCAAACTTTCAACAAGCGTTTAATGTACCAATTATTGTTGCATACTTTCGGGGAATAAATTTTACATAATTGTTTTCATAAGCGGTTAAAATAAAGTTATAAACATATCCTCGACATATACTCTAGAACTGAGGCTAATTATGAACGGAACGTATTTTCTCATTGTATGCTATCAACAGAATGCTATATTCATTCACATAACGTAACTATTTTGTTTAGCCTACATTTATAAAAGCGGTACGCTCTATAAATAGCAATTGTGCAATGTTCCCATTTATAAATCTCATTCACAGAGTTGCCATTCCATGTAGCCCATTGATTCTAACGAGTTAAACACATTCCAGAAACAGTAGTGTCATTCTAAAAATAGCGCGCGTAGCTAGCAACCGTTGTATAGCTGTGTTAATATACTCGTATATGCATCAATAACAGCGTTCAGAGAATCATAAACCTAAAAATTTCAATAAATTAGGAATTTATATTTATAAACTTACAGTTAATTTGAATTAAAATTTGTGGTTACGATTTATTAAGGATTATTTATAATTGCATCTTTCTATTAACTGCTCCAATAGATGTTATTTAATCTGTAAAAAGATGCTACATTTTCTAGAGATAAAATGTTATGAAAGAAGATTCGGAATATGTCGAAATGTTATTCGCGTAGCATGAATACACAATTTGCAATACTAATTATACACAGGAACCCTTAATATATCATATGTCTGCTGATATATTTTTTAATCGTTATAGTCTAATGAATTTTTATTTTTAAAATAAAGTCTTAACATTTCAAACATCGCTGAATGTTCCCTGACTATTGCTTTTTATTGGGATACACAGTATAAATGCTTAATTGACTTCAACTCGTTATTATATTAAATAACTAACATGAATGGTATATTACCGGTACTACAAATAACTATATAGACTCGTCTGATACATAATAATTTTCATTCATTCCCGAAATTATTTTCTTACATTGTTAATGGAGCTGTATGATTGGTTTATTCATGGCATAGATATTTATTATAATTCTATTTAATTTTTAAATTTATAAATTTATCTCAAATTAACTTTTGGGTCCGAGAAGTTTTCTTATAGTGTCCGAAACATCTGGGGTCCAATAAGTCCCCTAATATTGGTGGGGATCAAAAATTCTGGGATCTGAGAAGTCACGTAACCGATCATCTTGGCCGTCTGTTTAGGTAATCTTTAAATGACATCTCAATATTAATTTCAAGGCCGATTGTCTTTTTTAAAGACATTTCTTGTTCCTTCATTTATAATACAAATACTAATTAAGAAACGTCAAATCTAGGTCATTGTGCTTATCATCGCGGCACTATTGCCTTCATACTTCTCCACGTCCAGTCTGAAACTTATTATTATAGTAGCATCGGAACGTGTTTCAAACGTACAAATAAACTAGACGACGTAGGCTAACCTCAATCCGATGTTGAAGTGACCCAAATGACCAGCCTTGACACTGACCCAGATGATGACGTAGGGTTGACCTACTGATCCGGATCTGGGACCGGAACCTCTGGAACCTCCTGTAATAGCAGTCATTTGCTACTACTAACAGGGAAATTATTTTTCGCAAAATTATATCAAATATTCACATTATAAATTTTGTAAATAATAATATTGAACAGATTAAGAATATTTCTTTTTAGAATAAAGGTAGAACTAAAACGGTCGAAGACTGGAAGTACAAGATCTACTTTGATCCCGAAGCAGACAAGGAATATGACCACAAATTCGATAACATTAAAGACGAAGACTTTATGACTAAGCTCAAAGATCTTGTGGGGGTCATTGAGGCCATAACCAAATTGTTGGCATTTAAGGCGACTCTGTATGAGTGGCAGATCACTCAGATTTTTGCTTTATCACATGTTTGTGGTATTTAAAACCGACAAATAGTGGTGGTGTATTGAAAAGGAATCTGACGTTATAACAATTCAGCGAAGCAAATCCCAAAGAGCCGTACTAGAACGGTACAGACAAGATGATCGCAATACCGAAATGGAGCTAATGAATGAAGATAAAGGTTTCATGAGCGTTTACGACCTTATAGATTGGCTATATAAAGAAAACTAGTTGAAAAACGCATATAATTTTGTTACGAGTAACTGCCAACATTTTGCTACTGTTGTGTTTAATTATGTGGCAAGGTCGAAAAGTTTGTAAAATGGCATGCCAACAAACCTGAACTAAAAATGGTGCATACAAAATATTTTGTGTCATTAACGAGAAACAATAAATATTGATGCTACATATGTGACAGATGTCACAATTGTTCCGAGACAATCAATTTCATGAATGTGATGACTAGAAAAGCAACACTAATTTTAGAATTGTTCTTAACATTTGATCGACGTACGTTATTTTGTTATGACATAATAATATATGATATATAATCACTTTTGTGTTATTGTATGTTTTGCTGCGTAATCATTTCATTATGAACACTTGGTCTTAGTTACGTGAACTCTGTAGGTTATGGTATTATTGTAAATACAAAGGATGATTATTGTATAATGCTGTATTACATACACCCTCGCGTGAATTGCTATTATAAATACACAATGTACATTTATTGTGCTTTGAAATTGTGTTACGAGCTCATGGCCCGTATTCACAAAGCTCGTTAGGAAAAACTTTTCTCAAATTCATGAAAATCCTTAAATCTGTGGTTCGTGGTTAGGTGTTTTTACATTAAACTCTCTTAAACTAGTAAATATTTCTTAGATGCATAGTATTTTACCATTTTGTAAACAGAAATCATTGGAATTCACATAGTAACGTCGATCTGAAATTTTGACTTAAGTACAACTTAAGTTAAGATTTCCCTTAGGGGCTTTGTGAATTCTGGCCCATATTGGTTTCTTTAAACTGACTATTGCATATATATTTCTAAATATGCCTAAGTCGATGAAGAGAAAGTAACAATATACATTAAAAGAAAATTGCCGATTTGTTTGCTAATTACCACATATGACGCTGTTTACCGTAAAGTTGATGTATAGTATTTTACAAAACATAACACGTGTGCTTATAATTAAGTATCATTATTACTTTATGTTTTCTTATTGTAAGTAAACTATTATTTGTACTATTATTTTTGAAGTTGCTAACCGCAGGATTAATTATATTATTTTTAGCCTTTAAAGGGAATTCTCGACGGTAATTCCCATAAATTATAATATAAATATATAAATACACATATTAAAACAAGACATATTCCAATTTCTATCGAATATATATTTTTCTAGTAGCAATAATACATTGGTGGAATCGTTAGCTAAAAAAAAACTATATTTACAAAGCCATAAAACATTGGTATACTTACACGGTTCCAGCTGGATTCAAATGTTTCGGTGTCGTGCCCTTTTCGGGTTTTCAAGGTAAGTAAATGCTATAAGGATTACGATGTCAAATCTACGAAAATCGGAACGAAATATTAAATTTAACATAGAAAATGAATACTTATTATTTCAATATAAATGCATGGAAAATACACATACGAGGGGCAGTCGTAAAGTTCCCGGACTACTCTCATATAATTCACGATTTTTATCATATATATATATATATATAATGTATATGGCCTAAAAGATTAATCATTTCTGATCAAAATTTGTAATTTTAATCCTTTTGTATCATTATACATGGAACAAATACGTTTTACAACTTCAACATAGCACATGTGTACGGAGCATTTTGACGTCATTACAAAGCGTCATCGTGACGATTTCTGAAATTTGTCATCATGGACTATCAGTTTCTCAAAATATTCCCCACAACACTCCACACACTTCCTACGACGATTGTTCTGCAACAATTAAAAGCTCTCTCCTTCTTCATGAGAAATTTTTACGATACTGTCGGTGTCCGGCCCTCCTTCACACAAAACTTGATTACTGGACGTTGCTCCGTACGCTCAATTGACGTCGTCGTTGTGTCATCTGACAGTTGTAGGTGCCTTTAAATTTCTTTTTTGATTTACTTAAATTTTGTGATTTTTCACAGTGTTTGTAGTGGACGTTAATAGGATGTCATTTAAAATATGACAATGTTTGATGCGCAAATCCAAGTTCTTCCAACATATTATCACATTCAAACAATATTCCGACGTTAATTTTTCAAAGTGCTCCATACATTGTTTATTATGTTGATATAACAGCTTAAATATAAAAGATACTTGACGATTGTTTAATGATTCTTTGTATATACGTTACAAATAGTATAATAATTAATCGTATACAATTTCATCATTGTTTGACGTAAGATACATGAACATTAAAAGATTAGATTGCGGTGAAGGATTTTTGTTTTCCAAGCGTGTGGGCAATCTTTCTTAACTTCAAACACATGAATGTCGGGATTTTATGTAGTTAAATGCTTCTATATGTAAGGTTTTAACGCATAGTATATTTATCATTTAGATTTTAGTTGTTCACAGTTGAGCAACAACAATTTACACGCTTTTTATTTCTACTTTCAGGACTATTTTCAAAGATTGTCCACAACAGAGCTACACTATTTCAAGCACTATACTGAAGTATTTACAAGCAAGTGCGAAAACGGGAGTCAGCCATATAGATTCTTCAAAGACTTCCCATGCTACATATCGCGTTAAGCAACTGAAAACAAGCATTCACGTGACAATAGAAAACATGTTCGATTTAACTGAATATTCAATTTAAATTCCAGCATTCAAATCGATTGATGAAACTTTCTTAAGACAGAGCACTGTGAAAATAGTGAGTTATTTACTACAGTAGCATTTTATCCATATTATTTGTTGTATAAGCATGATTGTTATATGTATTTTAAATAAATATAGTGTTGCCATTTGCGATGCATTTTAAAACAGAGGGAATTGTGTTTTAATCCTTGTCTGTATAGTGTAATGCCATTGCTATATGTCCCTTCAAAATTATAGCTTTAGACTAGAATTTATTGTGCAACTACGTATTAAGTTTTAAGAAACTTGAGCAAGTTTTCCTCATAAAGTCATTCAAGCGCTTTAAAAGTCCATTTTTTAAAATATGTGAATGAATTCATTATCAAATAGCTTTAAATGTTTTTATTAGATAACGCGTATTTATACATATGGCAAATTGGCAACAGACACCAGGCACACATAATTTAGCTTTAAGAAAGAACAGGTGATCGTATTTAAAGGAAAGTTAGTCCTGAGGATTGATACATTGTGTCTTTTGTATTTGTGCATTGAATTTGCCTTACTGCAAAGTATAAGGCTAACATCTAATTGAGATCAATTTAACTTCAGGTTTCGATGTTCACGTCTTCTTTTCAACGCTTAAAAAAATATTTTATAGAAGCCGCTATTATCAAGGTAAGTGCATATTCGTCTCGTAATATTTTGTCTTAGTACAATCGAAACATTAAATAACAGCAGTGTTGATGTGTGTGAAATTTTGGTTTAAACAATGACGAATTTTAGTTTTCAGGAAGTACTCCGGGGAGCAAAGACTAAAATGGTAAAGAATTTTACTCAAATACGTTCCTTTTCATTTGGAACATCGACAATGTCTTTGCAGCAAAACAATATGTGGAACATAAAAAGAATTTTAAAAAACAGATCACTCATTAAAATTAATTTGACACGTGTGTAATTTAGCTTAACGCGTAAGTAAAAATATGCATCGATTATTTTTCAGTCAGACTAAAATTGATGACTGTTTATCTGGTTGATGTTTCAGAATTAATGTATTCTTCTTACAGTACGCCTGCTTCTATGCTGATTTTTAAGGTACTTTTGAATGTAATGTGAACACGTTTTACTCATGCACTTCTCATTTACAGTTTTCCCTCCAGTTTATCGAGGCCCAAGGCAATGCACGGCGACGAATGGAAATACAAGATTTACTTTGACACTGAAGCGGATAATGAAGATGGTATCAGGTACGATGGAATCAAGGCTGACGCGTTTATGGATATTCTGAAGTTGATGGCAGGAGTGTACGAGGCGATAAAGAGCGTGTGGGCGTATAAAGTACCCCTGAGTGGCATGCAGCTTACACGGGTTGTTCTGTTTCACATGTTTATTGTTTTTGAGACGGAACGTTGGTGGTGGTCCATAGGAAAGCACACTGACGGAATAACAATCCAGCGAGGCCGGAATCGCTCGGCCGTACAGGAGCCTTACAGGCACGAGACACGCAATTCCAACATATAAATTATGGAGACCGATAGATGCAGAAAGAGCGTTAACGACCTCATGAAATGGCTCTGCGATAATAATGAGTTAAACAAGGTGTATAACGTAATGACTAGCAACTGCCAACACTTTGCAAAGGATGTGTTCAACCACGTGTCGTTGGAAAAGAAAATGTAACTGTCTTGTTGATACAAATACATAGTCGCTTACTAAAATAATGTTAATTGTTTCCCGACGATCATTGTAGACAGGAAATTATATATACGTTTATTGATAAAATATGCCTAAATACGAACGAAGTGCATCTGAGGTTGTACATTAACTTGTGGATTAGTCATAATCTACTTTATTTTATCATCATATTATCTGAATACTGTCACACACAAACAGTTCAGAAAATTGTGTGCGGTATTAAGCAAACTGGTCTGATAAACATTCTAGAAAAAAAATGCTATCATTATAATCGCATATGTTCATTTTTAAAATGTGTACATCGTATTACAATGTATTTCAAACACTTCAAGCTCATTGTTTGCAATCATAACAAAGGAAACTTATTCACCAACAAAAAAAACAACACAAGTCACAGTGCGATTTCATATTTGGAATTGACTATATCACGAAATGAGACTTGCTTATGCAAATTGTATTATCTACTACACAAACGAAGAATGAAATAGTAAAATCTATCACACAAAAGAACGAGCTGATTTAAATAGTATTACCTATCATATACAAAAAGACGTGCTAATGCAAATGGTATTATTTATCACAATTACGAAGGAGACGTGGTTATTCAAATTGTACGCCAATCACACAAAAGAAGACATAGACGATATTTGTTGGTTTCGATAGAATATAATTTTTATTTTTATTTAATTTTTTAATTCACGTCGTAGAACTCGTACAATATAATTATATTTTCTATGATCACTAGTGAATAATAAATCGATATTTTACCATTTGCAGCAAATTTTCGTTTTATTTTATGCCCGTTTTACGCCGTTGTGATACATTTTAAGTGCTTTCTAAATGCGTTTAATTGGAAAATCTCTCGGGAATCATAACGTCATGACGTCAAAATAATGACGTCATTTCACAATTTCTGAGTCCGGCATCGTTGACGGTCCGTTTCATTTAGATTATTAAATCGGGAACCAGTTTGAACCCAGTAAACCATTTAAGGTTTTGTAAACGACTTGAATACGAAAAACCTAATGCGTTACATTTTGAAAACTGTGAACTGTTTCTTGACGGGTATATAAAGTTGTATAAACGCGGTTGTTCAATGTGGTACATGCAATACGTTTTATATAACACGTTACCAAGATATCTGCAGAACGATTTAAGAACGACTAGAAAACGTACGTAAAACGTTTTGCCTCAAGTTGGGAAAACGTCAAATATGCTACATTTTGCAAGCTCTTGAACAACGTTTTCACGAAAATGTTTTGCTGTGCCGTTTTGCGAACGTTTAGCAAATGCTTAATACACTTGTTCTTGCCGGGAATAAAACTTTTTATTGACGCTGTGGTTCTAGGAGGTGAGACGTTTTTATATAACACGTTACCAAGACGTCTACAGGACGATTAAATAACGACTAGAAATCGGACGTAAAACATTTTTTACTTCAAGTTGGGAAAACGTCAACTCCGTTACGTTTTGAAAACTGTGAAAAACGTTTTTTATTGAACGAACGTCGAAAAAAAAAGTACACACGTTTTCTTAACGTGAATCAAACGTTGTATAATCGCCGTGGAGTTAGGACGTTTTATATAACACGTTATCTAAACGTCTATACAACGAGGTATGAACGACTAGAACACGTACGTGAAACGTTTTTTGTCTGAAGTTAAGAAAACGTCAAATACGTTACATTTTGAAAACTGTGAAAAACGTAAAGTCGTAAGTAGAAGTTATTAAGGCGTAGCTACGAGTAATTACCTGAGGAAGGAATTTCTTACGTGGCATCAGGACGCTGCCATAGAAAGGTGCGGATACAAGAACAAGGAGCGGAGAATTATGTGAGAAAACATCGGGGCGCTCTTTGTAATTACGAGATAGTAAGTCGTAAAATAGCTAAGTCGTAACTGAGAGTTTAGTCATAAGATAGTTTAGTCGTAATAATTACTAATAGTTACTACATCGTAAATTAGGTACATGTAGGTCGTTATTATGAATAACTCAGTTGTTAGATAGCTAGATCGTAATTACGAATTATTAAGGCGTAGTTACGAGTAATTATGAGATATAATGCATTTCTTACGTGGCACCAAGACGCTGCCATAGAAAGCCGTGAATGCAGGGACAGAGAGCGATCACGTGAGAAAACACCAGAGCGTTGTTTGTGCGTATAGGTCTATACACTTTTCTGAGAATAGCGCACCTGTTTCTTTATATTATTATGAAAACACTTCAAAGACGTAATTTCGTTTTATCATTACACTTCGACCGTTTTTATGTAGTGAATTGCGTGTACATTTACTGGTTTGCACTTTTAAAAAATCTGATTAAATATTCGGGGATGTAATGTTTTTACATTTCGTTATTTACACCAAGAAGCGAAATATACGTAATGTACTTTACAAATAATATAAGTCAGATGAATATATTCAATGTCCGGAAATTACTACATATACTAATGACTTTTAAAGTTCATGTACTTTTAAAGTAAATTCTTATTTACAGAAGAGAGTACTGTGTTTACTGGCTGGCAGTTTGAAAGAGCCAGGTAAAAATAATAAATGCTCAGAAATCAATACATTTAATAATAACGCGTTTCAATGTTCTTTAAAAACAACACTGATACAACAACAAAAAACACCAACATTCTAAAAACAAACAACAACACACGATCTGCACAACAATGGATGTTTTTTCGTCCATTATCGTACCACACATATCCATACTTTATTAGATGTATTTTCTTATCTGCCTGTATATCCGCTGCGTTTGTTTAATTATTTTCCTGTCTGTTTTAATCAAGACATGACGCGGAGATCAGCGATCAACACGAAGTACCAGAAAATCTCTGCTGGAAATTTATCACTGAAGCTTCTCTTCTGTGACAGTGTCCTTATTTGGTTTTAATAAATGGCTTCGCGTCTTCGAGTATTAAGAGCGTTGGATAACAGTGATGAAGATCATCTTAAATCAATAATAGTTCATCTTATATTAGGACATACACGCACATTTCGTTGCGTGAGTTCGATTCTTACTCAAGGAGCGTTCAAGTGATATTTAGAATAGACACCAAGTACTGGTTCTACCCTTGAGACGGACTCGAAAGTGTCTTAATAAGCCTCAGGCTTTCGACGCAATAAAAAACAAACAAATAGGTTTAAACTGAATTGAACTAAAGATTGAAAAGTAAAACGGCACACACCTATCTTTGTGAATGTTAACAGAGCCTGATCGAAACGTCTGACATATAGAGGATATTTGTTTGTTTTCAGTGTGATAACGCGTTTTATTATATACCTATAGACACTCTGACTCAAATACTGATGTGTTTTCGGTATAAAATACAATAGGCCAGATAAAATTCCCGTATTTCACACTGTGAAATAATTTTCCGTATTCAACGGCTGCAAAAACCGGACTACTTTTACGTTCGTTGAATATCGTATATTTCCGTAACGTTCCGAGCGACACTGATAAATACCCTATTCTATTTATATATACTACGACGCCGTTGCAACATGTTGATTGAATTGAATGACGTCATTGATGTACATGACATGTGTTTGTGCGCGTTCATAAACGGTACTATTTTGTTATTATTTTGTTTGTTTCGTAGCGTATTTGTGATGTTTTGATCGTAAGGAGGTATATAATAAATGGAATACTACATGACTGTGGTGTTCCGGTGGGTGTATCGCTCTCGTTGATTGTGTAAAGTTGTATTCCACTCGCCCTGCGGGCTCGTGGAATACAGCGTTACACAATCAACTCGAGCGATACAAGCCACCGGAACACCACAGTAATGTAATATTCCCTATTTATTTCATGCTAAGTAATGAAATATAGAAAAATATCAGTGAGATATGTCCCTATATCACTCACAGTGACTGACTACTTTTTGGGATCCCGATTTAATAAGTAAATGAAACGGACCATCATCGATGCCGGGCTCAAAACTGTGAAATGACGTCATTATTTTGACGTTATGACGTTATGATTCCCGCGATATTTCCAACAAAAATGTAAAACAAAGGTTAATTAAGGCGTTAAAAAAATATGTTTGTTTAAGGTAACCCGACCTACCCTAAAAAAATGCCCGACCCTAGAACATTTCATTGGGTTTGTCAGACTGCTTTTTGTTTTATTTACCTCTTTCAATAATTAAATGTGTTTTGGATAAATAAGTGTTTTTTTTTTTATAGTATCCACTTATAAAAAATGTTTAAGGATATTACAGATATGTTTTGAATATTTATTCAGTTTTATAATCTTCAAGTTGACCATTTACCCCCAACAAAAATAAAAAATAAAAAAATCCCGACATACCTACCCTAATTTTTTTGGGCATGTTACCTGAAACAAACATATTTTTTTACACCTAAGCATAATATAAAAAAGACAATGTGTTTGTTTTCGGTGTGATAACGTGTAATATCATCACCAGAAAGGGAGACAATTATATGATATATGATATATATTATGACTGAAAAGGGAGACAATTACTATTTTCATGTGTATATATATATATATATATATATATATATTATATATATATATATATGTATGTAAATTGTGTCCCTTTTCAGTGATGATATTACGTTTTTCACACCGAAAACAAACACATATATCAATGTGAGTGATATAAGGATTTATCTCACTGATATTTTTCTATATTTCACCACTCAGCATATAATAAAAGGTAGTTACACATGTAAAAAAATTAGTTCACATTTCCGAATCTATATCGAAATCAACATAATATTATGTAAACGGCACGATATGACCATAACGTGTTGAATTGCCGTAAAACCCAAAATAAACGAACGAACAAACAAACAAACTAATGTGTAACCTCTAAATGTCATTCCTATAATTACTTAGATTAAAACATCAGAATGGTATTGGTAATTTGGCGTCGACATTTTATGACATTTTATAACATTTGCCGCAAAAAAATCGATGCTCTTGAATGAACGTCTTTTAAAATGCCAACTTCAGTGTAGTGAGGCGGCCGTCTCATCGACGAAAGCAGTGCTAGAAATGAGGGAAGCACTTAACTGCAGGTTATATAGGTCGCTTTATTGCGGGCCAAACTGGATGAATTGATTCGTTGCCCATCTTTTCGGCATTATTTATATATAAAAAATAATGGGTACATGTTAATGACATTTAATGTATAAAACACAAGTTACGGATATTGTATGTCTGTAGCAGCTAAAAATACATTAAAATTATTGTATTAACTACAGGAGGAGACACCGCTTAAATCTGGTTTTATTGGACACAAAATACTTTTTAACAGCATAAAAACTATCAATGTATTTAATTTGAACACTTTATACACTTACTGTTACCACAAAACACAAAATTGGACATTTACAAAATCACTGAATCAGGACAAACTACGTTCAGCCCGTTTAGCCAGCTGTCGTAATGGGCACACTGGTCCGCATTTAAATATTTCCGTAGCTAAGTATGAAGTGTCGAGACGCGACAGCAATCATTATTCCTCAATGAAATGCTCGTGCTAATGTACCGTTTATCTCGCAGGGTGAGAGGGATGATAAGAGAGGCTTAAATAAGACAATTATCTTCGAGGAAAGCGCACGATTTTTACAAGAAATGACAGACGCATCAAAACTATAGAGATATTGCCGCGTAAAGGGCAACAACCTGTGGCGAAGGCACTTAAAACGCTTTATTTAAAGTGACAAATACATATATTGTCAAATTGGTAAGTTTGATTTTTGTTCTTTTGTTTCATATTCCCAAAAAGAAATGTACGTCATACATAAAGAATATATATATAACATTCCGGACACAGAAATGTATTGGAAATAGTTTAGCATTTCATTAATAAATTTATTATTAAAAATCAACTGTAATGGTTAAAATTATAAAGTGTTTGCTATTCTTTCGGTCGATATTGAAAACACATGTATCACTTACACGATGTTACAAGTAAACGTTAATCTGAACTATTCCGGCTGGCCTAGTGGTAAACGAGACACTCAGACAGGCTCTTGATTCTTGGACGAAGGTTCGAGCCCGTCAGAGGTATACCGTTTTATGTTTTATGTTCTATTAATAGCATATTTAGGTTTGTTCGTTAGTTAGTTAGTGTATGTGTAGTGTTAGTTAGTTAGTGTATGTTCTATTAATAGCATATTTAGGTTTGTTAGTCCTAATGGTTAAGTGTTTCCAGATAGGGCATACATAATAGCATTTTTTTAACATTTAACATATGTCAATCAGTCCATTTAATAAACAAGTTTCTTCATACTTTTGATCCGGAGGTCAGAGGTTCGAACCCTAGTGGGAGCAGCTTTTTTCTCTTCTTAATCCTTTTCTTGTTATTATACTTGAGCTCTTTAGTTCCGATGTTTAAATCTGTCAAGCTAAGGCATTAAATGGCATACTTCCAAAAAAAAATCAAAAAAAATCTGTGAACGAGCATCTTTAACCTTCCAAGAAAATTGCATTCAAATCCTTCAGAACTTGTTTGCGTTAAGTTGCTATTATAAACTAAGATATAGACAGACAGACAAACAAATGCCAGCAACAAATAAGTAAACAAGTAAAATAATCAGCGGCATTATAACAAGTTCTACGAGCATCAACAAGAGCAACAACAAAAGTAATTGTAGTTGTACCTTCACGTGTAGTGGTAGTGGTAGTAGTTGTGGTGTTAATGTTAATTGTTAACAGCAGCAGCAGTAGTAATAGTAGTAGTAGCAAAAGCAGGAGTAGCAGTAGCAGCAGCACAAGCAGAGGCTGTTAATTACGTTCATAAGAAATATAAGTTAAACAAATCTCAATCCCAACCCTACCTCACTTTTTGAGACCGTTGCACGAAACGCACAATTTATTTTTTGGCCTAAACTACAAAACAAGTAAATCTCTATAAACAAAACGAAGAAGAATGCAACAGGGCACATTAGTATATGTTTGTTGTTTACTTTTGGGGATTGCGCATAATAAACATAAATAATAAAATGGACCTTGAATATTGTATAGCCACATAGATCGGGAGTATTTGGAGGCAATACGCGGCGGCGGTCAAACTCCTGGGGTTAATTTCCCCGTTGGCCGTTAGCCCGTACATCGGTATAGCATTTCTTTGATGTAGGAAAACTGCAATAGTGACCATGGGCTTAACACCTCGTTTGCCATAAAAATCACCCCCTATTTCGTCAGAATCGGTCATAGTATGTTCTCCACATGTATGGGTGCATGGTTTTAGTTCTAAGCTAAAATAATACACGGTACTTTGTCGGTCTGCAATATGTTCAGCTGGCGAATAATATCCCACAGAGGTCAAATGGTCAAGGGCAAACTGGATGTCCGAAAATAAAGAGTTGAAAAAAAATATTGTTTGGGCTAAAAAAGGGTGTGTCCGAAGGCTTAGAGCAAAAACGGTCCACGTTGATGTAATATCCAGGGTGTACGATTAGGCGTTAGCCCTTGTTTTTTAATAGCCACGTATCAGAACGAAATTTATTTCGATTCTAACATGATTTTACTTATATTTTTAGAATTGTAATTAGACTGAAAATGTTTTAGAAATATTTGTTGATAGGTTCACAATAAAACGTTTTATATCCGTTCAGAAAACGTATGTACAGTGTTTTCTCAACGTTCGCAAAAAGGCTAACCAAAACGTTTTTATTAAAAAACGTTGCTCAACAGTTCGCAAAATGTAGCGGATTTGAAGTTTTCCTAACTTCAGACATAAAAACGAAACGTTGTAGGTTTTAAAGTTTTAAAGATGTCGTTAAATCTTTGTGTAGACGTCTTTCGGGGGGATTTCGGTAATTACGGGCATTTCGGTAATTCTACACTTAAATAAATGAAAGTTTTGCATACATTTTACTTTCCATGACTTGTATAGCTTTAATTTGCATTTCATATTACTTTAAACCAAACTAAGAAAGGGATTTTGGTAACTTCAAACTGAAAACAAGGGAGAGCACTCACATAAATCCTATCGTTTTTACCGAAATCCATTTATATAATTAACGCAGGTCAACATAACCCTTAAATATATCAAGTTTATGCAAACAAATTACCTTTAAGTGACCTTCATAGCTTTAAAATGCATTTAATATTACTTTTAACTAAAATAATTACGTGGATTTTGGTAATTCTACCAACCAAAAAATATTGAGCCTACAGACCGAAATTTATGCGAACAGGCTACAAACTACTTATCAAACAAACAAAAAATTGTAAAAATTGGCAACGTCTGTAGTAGTTTCCAAAATATTGTTGAAGGCGTGCTATAGGGCTCCATACTTGGGCCCGTCTTATTTAACATATTCGTTTTTACTTTGTTGAAAAAGGACGATTATACAATTATGCAGAAGATAATACACTCTCATATGCCAGCTCCTGTAAAGATGATTTAGTACAAACTGCCAAGCTGGAAAATGTGTGCTTCATGATGTTTGGTGATGATCGGATGAAAACTGTTGGACTTAGCGGAAACGAAAGTTGTTCACAGACGGAACGACAGACAAGCCGACAGACAGACCGGCAGACCCACATTGGCAAACCAATATACCCCGCCATCTCAGATGGGGGCCATAATAAGTTGGCATGTGGTACTGAAGGGGCGTTTATATGAAATGTACTTTTATCTTTGCAACACATTTGCGATGTTGTTATTGCTTAGATCGTGCTATCCATACAATCGCAAAATCCCAATTTCAAAATGTGTTCTTATACTTCCTGAAATTAGAAATATCCTCATCACATATCGAAAAAGAAACTTAACACAAAACACTCGCGTAAAACTCGTTCTATGATTATTTATAGTACTTTAAAGGGAAACAAACATGTTTTCTTATTTGTTAAAGTTGACATGCAAAAAACAAGCCAAAGTAAAAATAAATAATATAATGATTATGTATAGGTTATCAGAAATAAAAATACATAGGACTACTTATTCCAATACATTTGTAAATTGGAAGTAAATTAATTGTATTGCAAATATCAAACATATAGCGTCATAACAGTAATGACGTCACAGAAACTTTATAAAAATGTTTGAAAAGCAAACACAGAAAATACGTCTGATTTATCACACAAGGTAAGGTAAAAAAAACAAAGAAAGGCAAAATTGTTATCAGACTGGTCAGTTAAAAAAGTAAAAATAGCCGAATTTTAAAGGGACTTTGTCATCAAAAAGGGCCTCAAGGGGGTAATTTCTTAACACAACTCTGAAATTTAGATATTAATAGTGGCATATAATAACGGTTAAAACGGGGTATATATAATGGGAAGAGTGTACGCATTTTTTTTTGGTGGTGTTTGTTTGGCCCTTTTCCTGTTTACATTTTGACGTCAGATTTGTGAACATTTTGTATAACCATAGTTTACACACGACTCCTTACAAAGCATGACAGCGCAGTTGGTTAAAGCGCTGTAAACTGACACTTCTTTGTATGGCTCCTAAGTCGTGAGTTCCATACCCCCTTGGGGTTTTTAATTTTTTCAAATATTTTAGGTAATTTTTTTTCATCAAATATATCATTGTGTATTATATTATTTATTTAATGTACATTTCTATCATGTAATATCATTTATAGTGCAATTTGAAACCAATATGTGGTTGACATTGTCCCTTTAAAGTGCTAGTACGTTAATGGATGGTGAGGACACCTTCAGAAAGTGCATGTACAAAACACATGCGTATTGCACACTTTAAAGTATACGTGTATATTGCAACAAACTGCTTGTCATTATAGACAAAGCCTGCCACGAGGCTACCACGCAATAAATAATTAAGGAGGCACGACAAAATGTATGTAGCAGCAAAACATTCTTATATACTATATTGTCCTGCTTCCTCAACGAGTTAGTTTGACACTTGTCCGTACACTAATTATATTGTAAATTCATGCAAAATTTCCATTGTCTCTGGGCAATACGGACAATTTATTTCGCCATTCCTGTTGGCAAAGAAAGTCAAGCGTTGCGGTTGTTTTTGCTCTTACTTGATGTGCTTCTGCAGCTGAAAACTCCTAATACATGCAACTTGTATATAAAATTTAAAAGAAGATGATTTATTATATTTGAACAATCTTGCGATTTCAAAGTTCTCTTGTTCTCAATATATCACAAAATCGATTATCAAAAATATATAATTCTTATAGCATATACACAGAGACTATACACAAATATTATCAGAAATGAAGAAATTTACTTGAAATTAGAGCATCAACAGAAAGACATATTACGTAAAGAATATAATATAATTAATATACATAATTTATAAACGGTACACAATGTACAATACGTTGTGTAGACATAATATGTCATAGGCCGATAAACAATAACAAACTCAAGGAGGCAGTTTAAAATCACTTTGTAAATAAAAGTATGAAACACTAATACGTATTTGTTCAAATAAAATTGCAATATTCTAAAATCAACAGCTTTCTTGAAGCTAATTAAAAACATACAAGAAATATTAGAACGAACTAAGGACGCTACTTATGAAAGTAAATTTTAATAATATAAGAATTTGGATCCTTAAAAAACTGGGTTTATTAGAAAGTATAAAGTCAACTTATACACAGTGACCACTATTTGGTCAGCCATCGTTTTCTTTCTGAAAATCGATTTTTTAAATTTAGTTTCTATAATGATAAATGTTGGTCTACAATATGTATAATTAAATTTATCAACTTTGAACGAATGTCAATAAAAGTTTTCAAGAAAAAAATACTAGTACAATGTAGTGTACAAAAAACGAACTAGACCCCTATACAAGTTGTATCATTTAATTTATGAACATTCAACGAATATCAATAAAAAATTTCAATAAAAATGCAATAGGAGTATACAAGTAAACGGTAGGCTAAAACACAAAGAAACCAATTTCACGCGATTTTTCAAGTTAGCAGATTAACAAAAATAATCAATCGATATTCCTCGGGACATCAGAATAGCGTACAACCGCCTTTCTTTTTGACCTGTTTTCGGGGGCAAAGCACGGCCCGGATTGCTTCGTCGAAAACGGTTTTCAGACCCTTTTGCGTCAACGCGGAACACTCCAAATACTTTACGGCGTTCACTTCTTTTGCCAGAGCCAGGCCCTAAGAGAAAACAATGTTTATATAAAAATATTTTTATAGCTTCAAAAATCAATAACAATGACGGCAGTTACTGTCTCGAGCGTGTTTTACTACGAAATTCATAAAACGGCAATAGAATGTAGACAGTTATATTAAAATATATTTAACGATGCATTTAGACATAACAAATAAGGTTATGTACCGGTAAATATAACTATTATGAACGTTACGTTATATGGGTGAAAGTATATATTTTACCTATTGATATGTAAGATATTTGAACGAACGGATATGTGAACGAACGGATATGTGAACATGATATGTGAAAACATGATATGTGAGAGTACCTGCGGACATATGAGAGTACCTGCGGTTATGCGAGAGTACCTGCGGATATGTGACAGTACCTGCGGGTATGTGAGAATACCTGCGGGTATGTGAGAGTACCTGCGGATATGTGAGAGTACCTGCGAGTATGTGAGAGTACCTGCGGACATGTGAGAGTACCTGCGGTTATGCGAGAGTACCTGCGGATATGTGAGAGTACCTGCGGGTATGTGAGAATACCTGCGGGTATGTGAGAGTACCTGCGGATATGTGAGAGACCCTGTGGGTATGTGAGAGTACATGAGGGTAGGTGAGAGTACCTGCGGGTATGTGAGAGTACCTGAGGGTATGTGAGGGTACCTGCGGTTATGTGAAAGTACCTGCGCGTATGTGAGAGTTCCTGCGGGTGTGTGGGAGTACCTGAGGGTATGTGAGAGTACCTGCGGATATGCGAGAGTACCTGCGGATATGTGAGCGGCGAGAGCTTCTTCTCCTTGAGTTTCTCAGTGGTCTCCTTGTCCTCTCTCAGGTCCAGCTTGGTGCCCACCAGGATGATCGGCGTGTCCGGGCAGTGGTGGCTCACTTCCGGATACCACTGGTCAAGACAAAAATAATTATCTATGTTAGGCATGGTTTTAAAATGCTGGGTCAAGCCTGCATTCGAAAAATATATATTTCTGAATATATACGCCTACAGATAACAGATACAATAATATGTCGTCCTAATAAAAAACACATAAAATTAATTACATATATTTTCAAAAAAAATTTGTAGTTGCTTAAATGATGATAATGATGATAATGGTATTGCTGCTACTGTTGCCGATGATGATGAGGAGGAGGATGATAATAAGGATGACGCTGATGAATAATGATGATGATGATGATGACGATGATGATGTTTTTGTTAACTATTTTATTGCTGTGGTTAGTATTATCGTTGCTGATGTTGTTGTTGGTGGTGGAAGTTGCGTTTTCAACAACATTTTGCCGAAGTTGCTCGTTCAGTAAATCTTAGAATATTGATTTAACAATCCAGCTCATTTTGCATCCATTTCTAGTCTTTCTAGTCAAGAGATACTCAAAATAAACGTCTCACATTGATCACCAATGTGGTCCTGTCTTTTCCGCACTAATCACACGATAGATTTTGAGCACCGCTATGACGTCATACTCGCTAATCAATCATTAAAAGAGACAGCGTTTGCATGACATTGATGATGACAGAGCAGCCACCACCGGGAATTTCACACGCTTAAGCACAGACTTGTCACGTGCATTTAATTTCGAAGACTGATGACGTCACTCTACAAAGCAGACGAGAGATGAGATTAGTGATAATGGTAATGATGCCTAAGAAGATAAAGTGGAAGGAAGATGGGAATACAAATCACGATGATGATGATGATGATGATGACGATAATTAAGATGACGTTGACGATGATGACGATTATGATAATGATGACGACGACTACTACGACGACAGTGGTGATGATGATGATGATGATGATGATGATGATGATCATCATGATCATGATCATGATGATCATGATGATGATGTTGATGTTGATGATGATGATGATGATGATGATGACGATGACGATGATGATAATTATGATGATAATGATGATGATGATGATAATGATGATGATAGTGATGGTAATGGCCGGAGGAAAATAACGATAACGATCAGGATGATGATGATTAAGATGATGATGATGATGATGATGATGATAGCGACGGTTACCTTCGCTCGTACATTCTCGAAGCTGGCTGGGCTTATCAAGACGACGACGGCGGTGATGATGATGATGATGATAATGATGATGATGATGATGCTAATGATGAGCATGATGATGACAATGATTATGATGATGATGATGATGATGATGATGATGCTGATGATGATAGCGACGGTTACCTTCGCTCGTACATTCTCGAAACTGGCTGGGCTTATCAAGGAGAAGCAGATTAAGAAAACATCCTGCAAAAAGAAAACATTTAATACGCATTAATATAATTTACAAGTCTTGTAACTGTTGAAAATCTAATTTTATCAATAAATTTTTATGGTCATGCGCAAACTGTGTAAGTTTGGTCAACATTGAATCAAAAATCGTGTGTGCAAGCCAATCATTTATAACTTGTTGATGTTTTTTTCCAAACACAAGTGGCAATAACTCTGGTTTTTCTGGCCAAATCATGCTTATATTCGACTTCCCCTGTAATCTTACGTTCATAGATAAACTGTACACGATTGGTGAAGATTGGATGAAAAATCAAGTCTCTATCCTGAATAATGTCCATTTTTGCATATTTGTTTCACAAACAAAGGGCAATAACTCTGGTGTTTCTGGTCCGATCTTGCTTATATTCGACTTCAACTGTAATCTCATGATAATAGACAAACTGTGCAAGATTGGTGAAGAATGGATGAAAAATGAAGTCTCTATCTTGTATAATGCTCATGTCTGTATATTTTTGTTATAAACAAAGGGCAAAAACATGGTGTTTGAAACACGATATCTGGCACATTTTTGGCGTCTGCTGAGATCTGATGGTCATACATAACTGTGAAAGTTTGGTTCAGATTGGATGGAAAATAAAGTCAATACGTTGGAAAAGGGAATTTTTGCACTTTCTTTGCATGAAAAAGGGGCAATAACTCTGGTGTTACTGATGTGATCTGACCCAGTAACAATCCCATCCGAGTAAGTATGGTCATAATCAAACTGTGCAAGTTAGGTCAAGATTGAATAAAAAATGTAGTCTCTATCGCGATAACGGTCCAAACTGTTGACCGCATACGGACGACGGACGATAGACGACGGACGACGCCGGAGAGGTCCCATATACCAATAGCTCATCGAGCACTTCGTGCTCTGGTGAGCTAATAAAATCACAAAATCGGTAATAAAAAAAAACTCTGAATATTATTTCAGTGGCGCTTATTTGATAAAAAATATTTATAACGCTATCATAATATTTAAACAGAGCAATTCCAGTGATTAATTGTTGTTTGTCTTGAATTTCAATTCGAGATCTAGAGAACCGAATGTGCAATACTCGTAATATCGTTTTCTTGAAATTTCTAGAGATAATAAAGTTCCATTAAAATATGGCCGAACAAAACTGAAATCCCTGCATGTCTTCTTTAAAGAATCTGAAAACACCACGACATGGTCAAACTGTGTCGAATTTGAGCTACAAGTTCGCGCGTGTTGTCACTCGCCACAACTCGCCTGTTGTCGTGTAGATGTTGCACACATGTCGTTCTTTGTCGCAGTGATGTCTACTTATGTCTTCTTATGTCGCCAGAACTCGCCAAGTAGCGTCGAGAATTTTAAACCGTGTAAAATTCTCGCAGCTTCTCGGCGACTTTTTATTCTCGTACACGTGTCGAAGGAATCTCGCGCACTGTCAAAAACACTCGAACACATTCCGTAGACATGTCTTCCCTTGTCGTAGCGTGTCGCCGTATATTATCGTTCTAGGAGACTTGCCTACGACATCTGCTCTTCATTTTCTCGTAAAATGTCGCCATAAACTCGCACTCATGTCCTCACAAGTCGTACAGACTCGTCCACACTCGTACATTCTCGAAGACAAGTCTTCGATTGTCGAACAGATATCGTACGCATATCTCAGCTGAACTCGTGATTAAATGTGAGTATCGTACTTGTGTCGTGTCAATGTCGTGTCAAAGTTGAAGAGAACTCGAACAAATGTCGTCTTGAAACAATGCCGCGACCAACTCGTCCACTTTACGGCCAGTTATAACTCGCCAGAACTCGTACAGAACCCGAAGCTCAAATTCGCCACAGTGTGATAGGGCCTTTAACAGCAACACTTTTAAAACGCCACATAATTAAAATTAAATTTTCTCACCTTTGTGGTTTGGTAAAATATGGCCCAGACACACAGTTTGAAACACAAAATCGAACAATTAACCGCTGGTTCACAAAGACAATAGTTTTAAAGTGTGTGTATACGATTTTTATATCAATTATTTTCAAAATAAGCAGATAGAAGTGATACAATAATTTGAAATGTGATAGGAAATAAACACATACAATTACGAAGAAAATGCTAAAATGTTGAATGAATAAACAACGACGTGTATTGACTTTTGCTTCCTGCATTAGTGGCGTGCAACCTACACCAACTGTCGATTAAGCATATATACATGTTTTGGAGTTTTCAGCTGTACAGTCGAAAACTATTGTATGATTAAAAGTGTTAATTTAAAACTTGCCAATTATGCGTTTTACAGCAGTGATTCTTTTTTAACTTCCATTTTTATTCTAAGTATATGGTAATAACTTTATCGAGTTGTTTTAATTTATGCCACTATGTCTGTTGAAAGTTCGTACATACAGGCTTACACTGAGCTGAAAAAGGATACCAACTTTGTCAATCAAAACGGGCAAAAGCTATATCATAACGGCCACATTCATGCATTACCGTTTGGGGGTATGAAAGGGGTCTCAGTCTGTCGTAGTCTTCTTGGCCCGCCGTGTCCCACAGTCCGAGGTTGATCGGCTTTCCGTCCACCATCACATTGGCGGAGTAGTTGTCGAACCTGAGGACAAAACAAAATATGAGGCGTGTCGTGGGAAACCCGGGCTTAATGCATGTGCGGTAAGTGTCGTCCCGGATTAGCCTGTGCAGTCCGCACAGGCTAATCCGGGACGACACTACGCATATGCATTATTTCTGGGTTTCCCACGACACGCATCAGATTGATTTTTAGTGTTAATTGCGGGCACAAAGGCCGCTGTCATAAGGCGATGGTAATTGACTTGTCATAGCTTATGTGGAATACTTACAGAACATGCGATAAAACATTTTATTTCTTTTTAAGTCACATATAATTCCTCAATCAAATTCTTTTCTGTTTCCAATGGGATGCCACAACAACTTGCTT
The DNA here is from genome assembly GCA_027627225.1 of Congeria kusceri. Classification (NCBI taxonomy): domain Eukaryota; kingdom Metazoa; phylum Mollusca; class Bivalvia; order Myida; family Dreissenidae; genus Congeria; species Congeria kusceri. The sequence continues at coordinate 46,652,516 of CM051031.1, forward strand.
TAAAGCCTTCACGCTTAGTAATAGTTTCTTCATTTGTAATCAATTATATTACAGCTTACATGTATATACAAAAATGTGATAACGTCCACATGTTTTGTGGGTTTTTTTACCTGGAATTATATAGTATCAAAACTGCTTTAATTACTGGTTCTACCCTGAAAACGAACTCTATAATGTCTGTATAGGCTATTGATGTAAATTAAAACATGTACTGGCTCTATCATGAACACAAACTCTATAATGTCTGTATATGCTATTGATGTAAATTAAAATATGTACTGGCTCTATCATGAACACAAACTCTATAATGTCTGTATACGGCTAACGATGGAACTAAATGTCAATATTGGATTTCCTCTGCAAATAAACTGTATTTAAATGTCCTTATTTCAATGTACATGCATTTTTAAAATTCCAAATGACAATGCATGGATCGCATTTTCGAGACCCCAGCGCTGCCTCATTAGAACCTAATTAACTAATGACACAAAACCAATGTGCAGTGTTCTAACTGCTTTACATCTGGCACTAGACGGCACAGGGACGCCTCTGGAACGGGGCGCTTACCGAATCTTGCACCATTCCCCGCTACCCAACTAACAAGTATTCTGGGGGGCAACGGACAATGGATAATCAGTGTGACCCCGACTTATCACTCACAAGAAGCCTTCTGTAAGTGTGTATGATATTTTCGAAGTTATGAAAATAATTACACTGGGAATTTATTCGAGGCGCAAATAATTTTTCAATTCAAAATAAAAACGAGTGAGTGAAACAGCAGATTGTGGAATTTTGAATACGTATGACGGCAAACGATTAAACTTGTATCGTCCCTTCTAATAACGCAAATGGGTTTTACTTTAAAGTCACGTGTCTTTGTTCTTTATAGGTTTTCGACTGAAGAAGGAAAACCAGAGAATATACAAATGTACTAAACATGATCTTAACATCCGCACGTTGGTATTGTGTAACATATTTTTGTGACCAGGTACAAACAAATGTTACGTTGGTGAAAATATGGAAAGATATTTTCTGGAAAATTGAAAACGATCTATTTTTCCGCACACCGATTAACCATTAAAAAAAAAGTTCACCAACAAAAGGTGAACTGACATCGCTCGTACTGAATATTATTACCGTTAGGTTGAGTTACTATATTTAAACATTTGATTATTACAACTTTAAATCAAATTATTAAATTAAATTATTATAATAGGTGTTAATTTGCCTTCATTTTTACAATTAAAATGAGTAAGCTCGATTCACATTATATATTTATATTTATAAAATTCAGTCAGATTCCGCCACAAAATTTGTTCGTTGATTTAGTTTCTAACAAAAAAATGCATTGTGTATAAATGTAGACGTGTAAACAAGAAACGTGGAAATTCAACGAACACCAAATTTTTCGAATGAAATGCATTAGTGTCAGCATAAGAATACATATAAATACAAACATGCAAGCAGTGATTTTTTTTAAATTTATGTTGTTATATATTATGAGACATTGAAACATTGATGTTCGGTTCGTATCATTACCATACAAATGCATATTGTGCTGTATTTTTCCTTTCAAATTGCATGTATAAGCATCGATGTTTTTCCTGTGTGCTATTATTAACTATTATTTTTATTAATATAGGTGTGTATGTTCTAAACATCGATAAGCATGCTCCGAATAACGGTTCTTTAAATGTGTTTCTTGATAGGTATATTTTAAATGCAATATACTTGTGCATCGTTGTTAGTCATTACGTCCATCCATATTAATCTATTATAAATTGATAAACTTGCCAAACCTTTATTCTATACTTGAATTATGTACATTATTTGTTTTCATCACGATAAACATGTATTGTTTAAGTGAAAATAAAATGTCTGTTCTGTTCTATTAAGTTTTATTAAAATATCTCAATGCGTTCTCACGTTATTGAGCGAAAACCGTTGGTCTAGTTTTAGTAACAGTGACCTTGAGCTTGACTCCGCCCACACCATATGCAATCCCGAGCGATGTCTCGCTATAAGGTATCTATGTATGAATATTCATTAAAATAGCTCAATCCGTTCTCGAGTAAACGACATACCCCAATATAATAACCGAATTTTTTTTATCGTGATCGTGTGTTCTGTGATAGTGTGCATACTTGCTTGTTATTAATAAGATCAATATAAATGTTTATTATAGTGAGCATATTATCACATTGCTCTGACAGGTCCCTGGTACCAAATTAGAAATCTGTTATATCTGGCAACAATAATCACTTTTTACCACCAAAATGTTTATTTGCTAAATATATTTGACTGTTTGCATCTTTTATTTTATTTATTTTTGATTGTGTCAATGTTTGGTTTTATTTATGAGTTCCTCATGAAAAGTCAACTACCAATGAGTCTTTTGTAGCTATTCAAGGGCGGCAACTCTCGATAAATAATGCACTTACACTGTTGGGATGTACTCCCCTGGAAAGGCATTGGTAGTGTAACTGATCAGCAAACATGTTTTACCGACAGCGCTGAAACGAGGAAGAGAATATAGCTATAATTATGTGCATATGTCAGCTCAAACAAACGTTCACATGATCATCATCATCTTCATCATCATCATCATCGTTGTCGGCGTAATTATCATCATCAGCAGCTGCAACAGCAGCAGCACCACCACCAACAACTTCAATACAATCATTATCACAGTCATGACCATAATCAGAAGTAGTAATAGATGTAATATAATCATCATCAACATCAACATCATCATCATCATCAACAACAACAACATCAACATCAACATCATCATCATCGTCAACAAAAACAACAACAACATCAACATCATCATCACCAACATCAACACCATCATCATCAACATCATTCCTATTATCGTCACCATTAACAACAACACCAACTTCAAAATAATCATCATCACAGTCATGATAATCAGACGTCGTAATAGCTGTAATAGCAGTCACTGTTATTGAGGTAGCGGATTTTGCTGTATCAACAACAAAAACAACGACAACAAGCCTATGTGACATTTAAAAGGACGACATACATGAAATCTCTTAACAAGAAAGGAAGACAAATTTCAGACGGTAGCCTAGATAACGCGGACATAAAAGTGCAATTTTTTAACGTCATCGCATAGACTTGGCAAGCATATATTTTCCGGTTTGTTTTATTCCATTTGTTGTTTTTGTTTGTTTTCTGATATCCTACATCACTTTACGCGAGCAATAACACCTGTGCAAGCTCCACTATATACGAACAGTAAGATGACGAAAGTTTATATTTTACGTCTGAATAACTCGAAACAAATTATGTAAATCATTAAAATCACACGGTACTTACTTGCAAAATAACTTATAATGTATGAGATCAGCAATTGTTATAATAAATTAAAGCAATTCGCTTCCGTCTGTCTTCAAGAAATACATGGCTCTTCAAGTTTTAAAGGAGAATACGAATGGAGGAATAGTGAAAATAATTTCCAAAGGAAGGTTGTTTTTTTCTTTAATCGTTGCAGAATTTTTTATAATATCAACCGATACAAAAACGTGATTTTGTAAATGTGAAAAAAGAAGAGTGCACTATTTCTTTGAGATAATGCAGAAATAAATGCAATCTTCGCAAAGAAACTTTGTATGCAATATGTTGTACAAGTGTTTCTTATAATCTTACTTTAGCAAATCTTAATGCTTATAAATGTATGCGGTTAAAAGCAAAATCATGTTCATTGCGTTCATTGGCAAATTTAGTGCTTTATTACCTATTATTAATCAACTTTACATTATTACAGGTTAGATACCAGTAATTCAAATTCCCATAGGGTCCCATTATAAAACGGCGAACTTTCCAAGCATTTTTATAGCCTTTACTTTATTTCAGATTGTACAAGCATGGTATCAATTTAAAGATGAATCTTTCCTCTTCCAAAAATTGCAATAAAAAAGATATGTCATGCTACTTCTAAGAAAATGCGTCCCGCCTGAATGCAGGCACCGTTAGAAAACACGGTTTCGGCATTCATATTTCGACAAAAGCCCCATACAACGGTAAACACACCCCAAAAGTTCACCTTTCAAGCTAGCCTTCAATGAAATATACCAAAATGTTCCAGACACACATAGAATATAAGAAATAACCACAAAAAGGCATGTTTGCGCTTGCTTAATGGCTTTTATACTAGAAGAGAAAAGGAACTCTTTAGTAATAGGCACTACTTTCGAATGGACCACGGAGGGATACATAATGATTTACTGGTATCTAACTTATATGCAATATCAGTATAATACAGGTTTTATATAAGTTAACACGAGAAATAAAACAATCAACTGTTCCTGTGTTCATACAACTGTTCCTGCATGGGATCTATGCATTGTGGTTGGCTAAAACCAGTGCCTGTATGAGATTAATCGCTTTTGATTGGTCGGTTGAAATGTTCCTATATGAAATTGGGACTGTGTGAGATTTTTTCCAGAAACAAAATGACGCCATCTTGGGTTGTCGCAGAACCTTGCTTATACCTTTGTCATTTTTTCACGTTTTCATTAGATTTTGGGCATATTGACACCTTATCGATTCGGCTGTTGAAACAAAAATAATTGTGAAATAGTAATTGTTTCGGAAATGTCTTAAATACGTATCTATGGAAACACAGTAACGCCGAACATTGGAGTTAATTGAAATATATATCCTGCGTTTCGCAACAATTAATTCTACCTTCTGACGCGCAAATGACACGGGATTTTTTTGCATGTGTATTAACATTACGACGTCATTTCCGTCAAATTTCAACTCTGTGTCATCATCCGGTGCTGAGTTACACAAGAAAACCAACGGTTGTCATTATATGTAAAGAGAAAGATGACGTGGACGGGTGACGTGGAGCTACGGTCAATTATTAAGTTATGTGACGATCTCGGTCAAACGCCGACTCAGACATTTAAGTTAATAAATAATCTGGAAGAAATTGCAGCAGATCCTTAGTTGTTCAGTTGCACGGGCTTTCGAGATGGGTGTAAGGTGATGATGCATTCTCTTAGTTTTAAATCGAAAATGATCGCGAAAGTGAACGATCTAATAAATAATGACAGACGGTACACGGTTCGAGTGTTAGCCGATGAATCTGCTCATGATTTATGTACTGCAACTCAGGATATTGTTTCCAATTTTGACAGTGAATGGTACAAAGAAACGTTCGACAAGTGGGTAGCGTGACACGGGAAATGTCTTGCGATAAGTGAGGAAAACGTGGAAACGTGTTGATGTTTTTTGACGTCCAAGTCACAAACGTCGTACTGTGTGCGCCGCCAAAGTGCCTTTGTAGACCGTTTTATTTGATATGTAAAACAGTAACTGTTCAATGTAAAAAGTTCACCCTAGGTCCAGAAATAAATGAATAACAACGCAATGTACATTGTATTTGCTTTAGTTCAAATATATTCTCATTATAAGAAAAGTCCACAAACTTCTGCGACAACCCTCCTAACAGTTTTCTTATCGCCCTTCATAAAAATCTTGCCAATACAGCAGACCTCGGACAAATAACAGTTCGAGTATGAAATCACTTATTTAATAACATTCTAGTATTTCGACACTGTTTTGGCGCTTACATTTCATTAGAACAAATTTTTTGCGCTGAACTGATTTTCACCTCCACAGATATCAGTGCCAGAACATTTCTTTTTACCACATGGAAACTGTTAATATACCTGCTTAACCTGTTTAGTAAAAACATTATTTGACATTAACGTATTTGAGCGTTTAAACATTGTACAAAACCTAATCCATTTCATAGCTGTATTGAAACGTGATAACCATTTATTGTGGATCACTGTGTATACCATTTTCATACTTAACATCGGTACGTTTTTAGCTCTTCAACCTACATGGATCTGAAATGGGAGATCAGTCGCTTACTCGAAGGGAAATAACTTGTTGATATATAGAATGTAAGCATATTTTGTTCAATTTACAGTCTGACTAAAACACATGCGTAGCGTATTTACGGTATGGTAATCAGATTGATTCAATTTAAATCCATAAATGAAGAAACGGGATTTATAAATTTGAACAAATTTGGTTTGCATTTTATGTAAAGAATTATTTTCATAATTAAATTTTACTAAAGCGGTTGATATAGGATTTCATATAAACTGTTTCTTTTCGACGTTGTTAACATGTT